>JAEVFF010001820.1:0-28925 GCA_018901945.1 Pugionium dolabratum
ATTGTATTTTATTATATTTTACATATTATTTATAAAATCTTATGTCAATAATATTTTCTTTTTATTCAGTCAGACAAAAAAAATTAGAAAGTAAATAATGAATTTCTAACATAAACCTTGATATTTTTTAAAGCGGATGTGTCTTATATATTGGATATTTTTTGGTATACAATCATATAATAATACAATCGTGGTTAGTATATGTGAGTACGTGATAGATTGTTGATATCAAATTTTCTTCTGAATGTTTGTAAGCATATTGAACATTTTTCTGTTTTCTCATCATAGTGGCGGATCCAATGAGATATTTAGTATGAAACATTACAAAAATTTATTTAGTATGGAGTATTGAAACAAATATCTAACTAAATTATTCTAAAACAGTTTAACAAAAAATTATTAATATGAGGCATTTGCCATAGTATCCATGTACATAGATCTGTCTCTGTCTCATCATGTGTTTCAACTCTTTTGTTAGGTAGGTGATAACTTTAACATGACATTATAAAAATATTAGAGACATATCTATTTGTCGAGAAGAGTAATATTTCCAACATATAAATAAGTATGACTAATATTTCTTTTTAAAAAAAATCTTCATCAAAATTGTCGAAAATGATGAAAGTATGAAACTGAAAAAAAAAGTAAAATGTTTTTGATATCATAATTAATTTTTTAAAAATTATATATAATATTTATGATTGAGGATGAGACATTTAATGTTTTATAAGTTGATAATTGAAATTTATTATTACTATGTTTTGATTGTTTTTATGTGAGCAATATCTAATATTCAAATATGTTGATTGTTGAATAGCAGATTGTGGTAAGACCAATAAAAAAGTAAAAAAAGACCAAAACTGAAATATGGCAATGGAAAATCTCGTCGGTGAGGTAACAACCCAAAAGAATGATATAGGTGGAACCCATTTACTTCTGATTTAGGTAAGATATACCATAATCTTTTTAAATAAATTAACTAATATAAATATTAATAACATAAGAATAATACAACAAAATAATATATCTTAATTTTTTTTGTTATAATCTCTAATATATTATATGAAAAACATTTTAATAAAATAATTCTATTATAACGTGTTATTAACATAAATCTCATGTTAACGTGTAATCACTGAATGAATTTAAAATAAATATATAAATAATTTTTTTTGTCATTGAGCTACAACGGACCGACGTAAAATCTCAACATCTTCGTACGAATATTTAACACCATCATACGAGAATAGGTGGAATCGAGCTCCACACTTGTGGGATGTAGGTGATACAACCACTATCCCACTTACTACTCCCCATAAATAAATTTAAATTACTAAAATAATTACGATACACTATTGTTATTAATTTAGTTATATAATTAATATATTTTATTAAATTAATTAAAAATATTATTAAATTTGTAAAAAGCAATTAGTTTTATTTTCTTAATTTATCTATAAAAAATTAATATTAAAAATAATTTTAAATAACAGTTAAAATTATATAAATATCTAATTTATATTTACTAATTAACAATATTATATAATTTATAAATATTTTTAATCAGTACAAAAAAATCGATATCTAATTTGAATTATTTATAAAGGGATATAAAATTTACCTAAGTAACTAAAAAGATTGAAAAGAATGAGAGATGAAGAGATTTCTTGTCACTTAGCAAACAACTTTCGATTTCTATGATCTTATTTTGCTTTCTTTTGTTCTGGAAAAACAAAAACCCCTAAAAAAGGAAACTTTTAAATTCCTACAAATCTTTAACCAAACGAACACAAATCATCAAACTTTGACTAATTCTTCAGCCAAACGAACACGAATCATCAAATTTTGACTAATTCTTCAACTGGGTTTTATTTTTCTTCCTTCAGTTCTACTGTCAACTTCAGTTCCTCTTCTCTTCTTCTTCATCATCTCTCTCTCTCTCTCTCGTTTATATCTCTATCGCCCTTTCAAATTCTTACCTTTTTTCGAGCAATTTTTTTTTCTATTACAGAACAAACAATTTTGTTTCTTTTTGTAGTTGACGAATTCTGATTGTCGTGTTTTTCTTATGGGTTTCTTTTAGCTATTCTGTGTTTTCTATTTATGGGAATCCTTGAGTTCGTTTGTAATTTCCAAAACAAAATCATCATGTTTCTTGTCTGATTGTATCATTCCATAGTTTTATTCAACCCAAAATCATTAATCAATCAAAAGGGCCCAGCTAGGGTTTTGTGCGCGAAAGGAAAAAAAATCTCATTTTTTTCAGTTTTGTTTGTGGAAAAATGGGATCTGGAAGTGGGTTTTACTCAAACGAGTTTGAATTGGATCCTAAATGGCTCGTTGATCCTCGTCATCTCTTTGTTGGTCCGAAGATCGGTGAAGGTGCTCATGCCAAAGTTTATGAGGGAAAGTAAGCTTTGACTTCTAATCTACTCAACTTTATGATCCAAATAGTTAAGAAAACAAAAAGTTAAATTGTCTCTGTTAATCCATAATCATTGCTTGCTGCAGAGAAATTTCAGAACTTTGGTTCATTGCATAGAACTATTCCTTAATTATTGTGTCTAAATAAGTACTTGGTCTTGAACAAAGTTAACTCTATGCGTATGTGAAGCAGAAGTGAAACCTATCATCGGATGATATTATATATATTCTCTGCATATCTGTTTCAGTTTTGATTACTGAGTTAAAAGGATCAAAGATTACGTTTACATTTGTCTAAATCAGTTACTCATTAGCCTTGTCGGTTTAATCTTTGTATGAGCCCTTTATGTTTTGGTTAGTGTTCTTTGGGGTAAAACTATCCCAGAATAACCGGTTTCTTGTACAGTCTCTGCTTCTGCAGATGTTTGAAGGTTGAGAAGTGTTTGAAAAGATTGAATATGTATTTTATTTTTTTAGGTACAGAAACCAAACAGTGGCAATTAAGATTATCAAAAGAGGAGAATCCCCTGAAGAGATTGCCAAAAGAGATAACCGGTTTGCGAGAGAGATTGCCATGTTGTCTAAAGTCCAACACAAGAATTTGGTTAAGGTTTCACCCTTTTTTCTCTTCCCCAACTCTGTTCATTTGGCTAATCGAGTATCGGGTTAAAAGTTTGGAAATCGATTTTGTGTAGTTCATTGGAGCGTGCAAAGAACCAATGATGGTTATAGTTACAGAGCTTCTACTTGGCGGTACATTGCGAAAATATCTAGTGAGCTTACGACCAAAATGTTTAGACATACGTTTGGCTGTAGCATTTGCTCTTGATATTGCTCGCGCAATGGAATGTTTACATTCCCACGGAATCATTCACCGCGATCTCAAACCAGGTAATTGTGAAAAACCAAACTGCAATTTCTAAGCATGTATGTTAAAACTTACGGTTTTATTGCATTTGCAGAGAATTTGATCTTATCAGCAGATCATAAGACTGTAAAACTTGCTGATTTCGGTTTAGCTAGAGAAGAATCATTAACAGAGATGATGACTGCAGAGACTGGTACCTACCGATGGATGGCTCCCGAGGTTCTTTCTTAACTACTAAACCCGAAAAAAGAGTCTATTTTTCCTTTTCTAAATCGGAATTCTCTTGATGAATGAATGAAACAGCTTTACAGTACAGTTACCTTAAGGCACGGAGAGAAGAAACACTATAACCATAAAGTAGATGCTTACAGCTTCGCCATTGTCTTGTGGGAACTCATTCTCAACAAGTTACCATTTGAAGGCATGTCAAATCTACAAGCAGCCTATGCAGCTGCATTCAAGGTAAAATAACTCAGCTTTGAACCAAATCTTTTGATATGATCAAAATTCTCATATTGAACACTCCATCTCCACTATATGTTCTCTTCTCTCTGCATTTGATCTGTTAGAACTTGAGGCCGAGTGCAGAAGATTTGCCAGATGATCTAGCCATGATTGTTACATCATGCTGGAAAGAAGATCCTAACGAACGGCCGAATTTCACAGAGATAATTCAAATGCTCCTCCGTTACCTTACCATTGTCTCGCCGCCTCAGATTGTTCCTCCTCCTACTAGACGAGTTTTCTCATCGGAAAATGTAGTTTTGTCACCAGAATCTCGTGGAACTTGCTCTCTTATGGATGTCAGAGGCAGAGACGGAGATGTTTCTGATCAGACCATTAATACTACTGATTCATCAGACAAACAAACAAAAAGAGGCTTCTTCTGCTGCTCATAGATGATCGATTTTAATATTTTTGTTGTAATTTGTAAAGGAAACAGAGAGAAAATGTTTATGAAAATGATAATTTGATAATTAACTTAGAATTTAGATCACAGTTAAAAAAAAATCATTGAACGTTGAAATTATTCGTACGTTTTGTTAATGTATTTAATATTGGCATTAAATCATTAAAATTTTCGTAAAAAAATTACGCCGTTGCCGGGGATCGAACCCGGGTCACCCGCGTGACAGGCGGGAATACTTACCACTATACTACAACGACTTTGATGTTTAATCAAAAGAAACATCAGTACTTAAACCACTGGAATTCAGGAACAGTGGTTCAAGAGATGGTATCAACAATTCAAAGAAGAATGGGAACAAGATGGATGAGGATTGGGATAATGGTTAGAAATGAAGAACATGAGATCATAGGGAAGGCTAATCTTTTGATTGTTAGGTTCAGTTTTTGATAGGCCAAAGCTCTGTTCTTTGCATAATTCAGATTCTGGTTTTGAAGATTTGCAGGAAAACCAAGAAAAAAACACAGTAAATTTCAGCATTTTATGGGTTAAATTTCAGCTCGTAGAAGAGATTGGTTGTATCACATTATATAACAACACAGCTTAAACTTGGAAAGAACAAAACATTTTGCAGACAAGACATGGAAGCAAGAAGCTCGTGTTTATGTAATATTAAATCAAAATTGAGCATGGGGAAAGAAAATTAGCTAGCTAGATAGATGCAATCTGGAAAAGAATGAAGTAACTGATATAAAATTAAACTTAGAACAATGAACCCTGAAGAAAATGTTATATAAACAAATGGATCCTGAAACTGCTATAACTACTAAATATGCCTCAGACAGCAACATCTTTTCCCATTGTTGTGAAAAAAAAAACCTGGGAAGTGTTGTACAGTTTTAACCCAAAGTAAGCTCCTTTTTCCTCACTCTCCTTCTTCAAAAGAAACTGATGGAAAAAATTCTTCAGAACCCAATAACTGACTTCTGGTGATAGATCAAACACAATCATTGCGTTTTCTTTTTCTTTATGCCTTTTCACTGTGTTCATCATATAAACCCAGTCTGTCTTTCTCTTATGCAATTACCAGGCAATAAGTATTTATACTGCTCAGCGTTATCCAGAAGGTAAGAAGGAAGATGAACAGCTGAATAAGACCGAGGTACAGGTCCCATTTTGCCAATAATTTCCTTGAATGTGTATTCCTCAGGTAACATATCAAACAAATCCGTTCCTTTGCATATAACATCTTGAATCCTCCTCGGATTCAGGTAATGACAGAATCTGACACGGTCAGAGTGACTGTAAGCTTTCATCTTGAATATAAACTCGCTTATATAACGAAAACAGAAGCTGCAGTGCCATCCTGAATCTGCTAACATAACATTGCTCTGTCGGAAATGAGCATACCGAGTTTTCCCTGGACTGTAACGGTGTATAGACGCTCTCCAGCTCTTGCTATCGACATAGTATTCAAAAGAATATAAGTAATTCTTTAGCTGAAGATGAAGAATCGGAGGAATATCATCACACCATCTCAGAAGATTGATAGTGTGAGCACTCGGGATCTCATCAACATCCGACATTATCAACAAATCATCCTCTTCAATGCCAGCAATTCTAAGAAGCTGATCCAATGCAACCCGCTGATAGGCTTCTTCCACAAATGGATTCTCGCCTTTCCTAAACCGTCCTCCAATGGTTCCATAGGTTAGCCGTGACTCCACAAAGCTAAACTTATCCTTATTGCTCTTAAAAACCAAAGGTTTGGGCAAACCAGTGAAAGTCGAGTTTGATTCAAGAAGCACAAACTGTGTCACATAAGGATAAAGCTCTTTCCAACGAACCATTAAGAGATCCTTCTCGTTACTGAACAAAACTGCATCAAAAACCCGTCTTGGAGATTCTCTGATTCCCCAACCGTGAAGACTGCAGAGAGATTTCATTGTTACATTCTCATTGTAGTAATGAGGAATGGTCTGAAACTGCTTTGGAGGCGATTCCCAGAGTGGTCTGAAGAAATAAGTAAACTTTTGGCCATGTAAATAGATTGCGAAGATACCAAATGGCATCAACACAAAGAAGAACAAGTAAGTTCTCAGGTCGAAACCTCGAAGAACACATTTAAGCCTTGAGATTGCAGCTGCTTTTGATCCCTGTTGCCAAAAAAAAAAGAGAAAATTTTTACAAAACAATTCATAAGATGAAACGAAATAACAAATTTTTGATGAAAATATCAAAGCTGGAAAAATTCAAAGATCTTTTCAAGCAACAGAAGCAATCTGGGCAATTAAAACTTCATACAAAAACAAAGCTTTCACAAATTCTTATCAGGGATTCGTTACAATTGATGCAAACAATTCTCAATCTTCGAAAAATCGGAACAAAGATGGATTTTTCGAAGTGTGAAAGATTAAAAAAACACAAATTTCAAAGATTAAAAAATAGCATCAAAAGTTTTACAGAACTCGATTTCAAAAACACAAACTTCACCAAAAAAATAATAATTTAATTTCAAGGGTGAAAGATTTTTTAAAAAAGCAATCAGAAGTAAACCTGTCCACAAACATCTTCGCAAATATCATCCGTCTTCTTCGAATTGTAGTATCCATCGGACATGATTTGAGTGCGAGAACAATGGATGATTCCTCTAATGTAAACGTTAAAACCCCAAATTAAATACCCACGAAAAAAGAAAAATCAGAGGGTAAAAAGAGAAAAACAAAACCAGAAACGGAAATCAATCGAAGTCCTATAAAGAATAGAATCTCGTAATCCAAAGAAACAAAAAAGGCAAATAAAACTCACTAAGTTTCGTTTTTAACTTCTCAACACGAAAAAAACAAAAAATATTATTACAACAGAAAAATAATAATTCGGAGTTATAAAGGTTTCGACTTTTCGTGGAAACAGTCTGTTTCAGCGTCAGATTTTTTAAAAACGCGTTAAAACCGTTGGATTAATCTGGATTTCGTAAGAATCCTACGGTTGATATTTAATTTGACGCGTGGGGTTTGCGCAAACATGAGTCGACAATTTGTCTTTTTTTTTTCTTTTTTCATCCACAATTAATAAAAATAAGTTTATTTATACATGCACTTTTTAAGTTTTTTTTAAACTATTTTCCTTCTATAAATTACATAAACTTTATAAATTATATAAATTTTATTAATATTTACACGTTAAATCGTTATTAAACCTTATTTTAATTCGAAAAATATGGTATTAACTTCGAAAATAAATACAAGTTAAAGCCAAAATTTTATATTAAAACCAAATTTAATAAAAAAATTTAACATGTAAATATTAATAGAATTTGTTTAAGTACAATAATTTATGAAATTTGTATAGTTTACGGAAAAAAAAATTTATGTAACTAAAGAAAAATCCAAAAAATACGAGTAAAAATATATTTATTCGCATAAATTAATATAGTTTACGGAAGATAATTAGTTCGTACGCATTTTTTTGGCAATTATGTAAAATAACATTATTTTAAGTTTTTGTTACAAATATATTACTAATCATTTAAATTTTTAAAATTACCATAAATTTAATACTAAAAATTAAAAATCTCAATCTAATAAAAATATTTAAATCCTAAATTGAAAAATTAAACTTAAATATTATGTTTTAATTTTATATATAATTTATTTAAAATAAATAATTATTTTTACATAATAATTTGTATTATTTTATTAATTTTATTTTTAATATGTTATATTTAAAAAATAAACTTGAAAACATGTTGTTTTAGAGTATTATTTTTTGGCTAGTGCACATAATTAGTGACGATAATTAGTTCATAAGCATTTTTTCTTTTACAATTTTATATCAAGAAAACGACATAATTTTCTCTTTGACGAAAAAACGATATAATTTTCTGTTTCTAGACAAAGTCACAGCTTTGATTTTAGGTTGATTTTACTTACATGTCAATGAGATTGAGTCGTGGTGTGATAGTGGTAAGTGGTAAACGGTACGGTACGGGTTGAACACATTGAGACTAACCGTTATCTTCAAATTAGTTACACCTAAATCACATCGTTATTTGGTTATGTACCGTTGAACTAATTATCGTTGAAAAACCGACACATGTCATTTCTCCAATTGACATATATATTTTTTTTCTTTAAATATTAACTATCTCTTTAGACTAATTATTTATAAGTATGTACAAGATTTTAAGATTATTTATCTTATTATATTTTTAAAACGTTGATACATAATTTATTAAATTAAAGAGTAATACTCTAAAATATCATTTTCTTTCAAATCTAACATATTAAAATTAAAATTTCAAAAATACAAATAATTATAGAAAAATATTTATTTACTTTAAATAAATTCTATATAAAATTAAAATATTATATTTAGGTTTATTTTTTTCCAATTAGGTTTAACTTTTATATTAAAATATAGTTTTAATATATTTTAATATTAAATTTGTGTTATTATTGTAAATTTAAAATAATAATGCTATTTTGTATTAAAAACTTAAAATTATGTTATTTTAGAGAATTTCCTTAATTTAAAAAATACTAAATAGCATAAATCTAAATCTAGGATGATTATTAGTTTACAAAACGAATTTTAATTTTTTTATAAAATTAATATTTTTCGTTATTTAGGTGGACGTATAGCTATTTATTAGTTTGTGAAGAAATTAAATATTTGCATAATTTATTTTTAAATTTAAAAGATACAGATTTATCAAATGAGAGATGAATGTATTGTATATTATGGCAATGTATTACATGTATCGGTATTTATATATTTTATAAACTCTATGTTAAAATTGTATATGAAATTGATATATCAATAGTAAATAAAAGTTAAAACGACACATCTAACACTTTTACAAATTGCACTTTATAATTAATATTAAAAAGATAAAATAAAATAGTTTTAACATTTATAAATTTATTTTTATAGAATAACTGATAAGTTTAATAAAGTATAAATGAAAAAACTATATAACTGATTAATTTAAGAAATATAGAAAAGTTATCTACATCTAACAGTTTTTACAAATTGATCTTTAAAATTAATATAGAAAAGGTAAAATAAAATAGTTTTAACATTTATAAATTTATTTTTATAGCATAACTGATTAGTTTAATAAAATATAAATAAAAAAACTATATAACTGATTAATTTAAAAAAAATATAGAAAAGTTATCAGTTTTTTACTTTTCAAAAAATTTTGATAAATAAAAATTTCAATGATAAAAATGACACATAAAAATATTTGAATATGGAAAAGTAAATGAGCTACTGGTTGCATCAACTGTACGTACATACCACATGTGTGAATTTCGATTCCACATTTTCTTATATGAAGATGTTAAATATTTGTGTGAATATGTTGCAATATTAGATCAGCCCGTTGTATCACACTGACAAAACTTTTTTTTGAATAATTATACTTTTCAACTAATATTCAAAGAGTTTACAATTATAAATCTTTCTATTTAAATGTTTTATTCGAAAATTCTATGAAAATCTGACATGTGTAATTTCTCAAATTGACGCATATATTTATATTTTTTAACTAAATATCTATTTTAGATCGCAACTTATCAATAAAATAATATCATGGTCTAAGTCCAAAACATCTATTTAGAATATTTACTAGTGAATTTAAAAATGGGTGAAGACAAAGTTCTGAGACTCATATATTAGAAAAAAGTGTCAAAACTCGAGGATAAGTCTGTTACATATTTCTTTATAGGTTGGCAAAATCAAAGATAGGAAAACACCAAAATGTGAAATATTAGATTGATTGAAAGATTATTTGTCATATTTACATAGTGATTTTTTTAGAAAGGATTTATTAGTATTTTAGAAAGTAATATTAAACCTTTGTTCAAGTGTAAAAAATATCTTACGTGCTGTCATAATGCAAGAATTTTAATTTTAGAAGACTTATCTAGTTTGAGTAGAATTGAGAGTGATTTTTTTCGGTGGGCCACTACTGGTCGGTTTAATAATCCAAAATATTCATACAAAAATTTAATATTTTCATACAAGAGATGGTGGAGTCGAATTCTACCACTCTGAATGAACATATAAGTGGTACAACCAATAACCCATTTAATCTTCACGAAAGATAGTTTATGTTTTAAATATTATATTAATAATATGGACCAAATGGTCGAAATTCTAACATATAAATTGAAAATAGTCATATATCCCTAATTAATTAATTGAGAATTATTTTTAGAAAACAACATTATTCTTTATCACTATGATGTGTTAAAACATATAACCATATTTAATTTATTAGAATAATTACAATATATTCAACTTATATTAAGAATTAGTATATTTTATGAAATTAACTAAAAATAACTATTTATTTCAAACAAATAATCTTTTTATTTTCTTAAGTTGTACATATAAAAATTTATAAATAGTTAATAATCAACCGCAAAGTGTTACCATGCTATAAATTTGATATTTTAAAAAATAAGTAGTTGTTATTTAAATAAGAAAAAATTATCGTTTCTAGTATTTTACTAGTAAAATATATTTTGCATAAAAATAATAAATTATTTAAATAGAATAAAAATTATCATTATATTGAAAATAAGAATCAATATTTTTTGTAAACATAATTAGATTTTAAATTTCAAATAATAATATACCCAAATAAATATAATAGATTTAATAACTAAATTTATATTATATTTTTTTGTCACTGAACCACAATGAAACCGACCCAATAACCCCATATTTTCATATAAAAATTTAACATTTTCGTACGAAATAAAAGTAGAATCCGAATTGTATACCTCTAGGATGGAGATACAACTAATAGTACACTTAGTTTTATTCAACTATATTATATTTATTTAATAATTATTTTACTACAAAACCACTATAAACCTAATAAGTGCTTTACCACAAATAATGTGTCACCAATTTATATAATTTATATTGAATAAATAAATCAACCATTAATACATACAAAACGATCTTGTCATTTTGACAAGGATTCGAATATGAAAATCCACCAAAAATATCACACATATATTTGTGTGGTACAAAGTTTTTAATTAAAAAAAAGTTGAATATCTGCAAAAGACATGTGTGGATGATTATAACCTAACTGATGAAAAAGAAAAGGCATAGAATCAATCTAAATAATCCAATTACATGAATACACACAACACATGTTGATCATGTAACTTTTGATATTTTGTATTATTATGAAATTGTATCTTAATAATAATAATAATAAAAAAGAGTTTCAAAGACGTGCAAAGAACATGCCTCATCAACATCGATGTGATACCACTCATATTGAATTTATTTAGATTCATTTTTCAAAGCATATTCCTTTATTCTCCGAATTTTTAATATATTATTTAATAAATATTTTGTTAAAAATAATTTTATCCTGAAATACCGTGTCATCGTTTCAGAACTTTAAATAAATATATAAATAAGTTTAAATTAATAAAATAATTACGATATATGTTATTATTATTAATTTGGTTAGATAATCAATATATTTATTAAACTAATCAAAAATACTATTAAATTCATCAAAAAACAGTCATTTTTTCCTGATTTTATATATACAAAAATTATTATTAAAAATAATTTAAAATAAAATTTAAAATTATATAAATATTTGATTTATATTTAATAATAAATAATATTAAATAATTTATAAATATTTTCCGCACGCAAAGCAGAACGTGGGTATAAATCTAGTATTAGTTGTAATTGTTAATTTCGTAACATGGTTGGCGTCAAAAGAATTTCCTTTAATGTGTGAAAATTGAATTGGTCTTGACTCTTGTATGAAGCTAAAAACATTTAAAGAAAGACACACCCAAAACACATAATTTTAGTTATGTGTACAATAAAATAGTTATTAAATAAATATAATATAATTTTAATTATAAAATTAATTATAATGATTTGTTAGATAATATTATTTGAGATTTAAAATCCAGTTATGTATATAAAATTATTGATTGTTATTTATAATGTAATAATTATTTTTATTTTATTTAGATGATTGGTGATTTCTAGATAAAAATATGTTTCCACCCATAAAATTATTTAAAAAATGATCAATTTTAAATTAACTAAAAAATAAATATATTTAAAAATAAATAAGTTATAACATATGCTAATTAAACAAATTTATTTTTATATGAATGATTAATTGATGATCATATTTTTATTATAAATTGACCAAACAAAAATGATAGGAAGAATATAATTACCAAAAATACATAATATGATATAGTTGAGATACAAATATTACTTATTCGAAGTGATTGGCTATAAATTATTTTTCTATAGTTATTTATAAATTTTTGTAGATACAAATTATGAAAAAAAGAAAAATAGATTTTTGAAAAATTAATAATTAATTTTTTTATTAATTTAATACAAATAGTTCGTAATTTAAATCCAATTGTTTTTTATTTAATATTTATTTTGGTGAAGACATATATTTATGTAAATAACATGTTAGATTAATAATTTTTATAAAAATATTTCTCAATTAATATATTATGGATATTAAACGTTATCAACTTTTAAATATAGTTTTATTTATGAACAATTTCGTATAATTTAAATAGAATGATTTATATATTAATATTTATACGTGTGAAGTAAGAGAAGACCTAGCTATAAAGTATAAATACAAAAATATGTCATTGAAGTAAAATTAATCTATAATTGTTAACATTTTATGCACATAACATTAGACTTGAGTTCAAGTTGTCAATTGTCATACAATAACATCATTAAATACAAACAACTATGTTACAAATTACATAAATTAACCATTATTTATGTTAGACCATTTTATATCCTTCCAAATCGAATATTATAAAAAATTAAATGTCGACATAAACATAGACTTTAACTTGACTAAGTTAAACAAAAGTTTGGAAACTCAAATACTAAGGACGTGTTCTTATTCGATCAATGTCTTATATGTTAGTTTATTGAAGTGAGTGTAACATTTTAACTTAAGTTTTTATTTGATTGGTTCAATTCAAATCTTTGTATTCTGACCATTGAATTTTTATTGACCAGCTAGTTGAGTGATGTTTATTTGTTTTTATATTTTGTCAATCTATAGGTGGCGTTTAGTTTGATTATTTAGATATGCAAATATTGATATTTAATCGAACTAAAACCGAACTAACTAAACATATTCAATCCAAATCCCATCATAATTTATGCACAAACCGTTTGAATTACGTTTTTATTGGAGGTGGGTTTTGTATTCTAAATATCATATAAAGTTCACTCTAAAACGAAATCGGTCCAATATCTTGGACACGTAACTCTTGGTACGGACGATTTTCACCATTTTTGAGGAATCAAGGAAATCTTTCGAAAACATCTAATTTCGTCGGATATCGAAGATAGTGTTAGATGTCTCAATACAACATTTATGAGCATTAATCTGGTATTTAATACAAAAGTTCTAAAAATTTAGCAAATTATAAATGTATAAAAGGAAGAATACGAAAATTAAAAGAGAGATTATATCTTGGACACGTAACTCTTGATACGAACGATTTTTACTATTTTTAAGGAATCAAGGAAATCTTTTAAAAACATCTAATTTTCGGCGACAATACTTCTTCAAATGAAGACAGGTATAATTTCTTCTCTTTTATTAACTAGTTGTTACATCTATTGTTACATATAGTTGTTAGATATGAGTAGGAATGTTAAAAAATACATAAAAATTAGGGTTAATTGGATTCCTTAAAATATATGTAAACCATGATTCTAAATCATTGTATAAAAAATTATAAAACTACATCATTTTTTCGACAAAGCTGCAAAATGACATTTTCCAAAAAAATACAAAATAATATTTTTATTAAAATTGCAAAATAATATTTTTCACTAAAATAGTAAAATAATGTTTATCATCAAAACCAAAAATAATATTTTTTTATCGAAAATAATATTTTTCACGAAAATGTTATTGGTTTGTTGAAACAAAGTTTGGAAAATATGGATTTTTTTTTCTTTTTTCTAAACAAAGTAATTTTGGCATTTCTTAGCCTTATTTTGGGAGTAATAGCAAAAAGTATAACGAGAGATAATTCAAAATTAGACTATGTCCACCAGTCCAGGGCACAAATTAATAGGAAATGGGAGGTGGAAACAGAAAAATGTTTCTAAAGAGTCAAATTTCTTTCAGTATGTATTTTGTTCTTAGACTATGTTTTATGCACTTGTGTTAATTTCTTATGGTTGCACATTGTGTTTTAGACTATGTTTCTAAAAAACATGCGGTTACGACTTCAGCAAATTATTATTTGTTTAGTTGCCGCAAATATTTGCGATAAACGCAGCGGTTAGACGCTGCATCATACGTCGCAGTTTTTTCGACCGTTGATTAAAATATCAATGCGACTAAAAATCTACGATCAACCGCAACCGCAACCACCGGCGACAGACAAACGAACAACATCTACCACAATCGTAGTCGTAGTGTTGACCGCAGCCGCAAGCACCTGCGGCGACCAATCGAACAAGACTATTCTATTTACGCATTTACACTTCGAACTAAAGACACTATTCAATAAGATGTGAGAGTAACACTTTTTACAAAACTGATACAAGTAAAAACCCAAAATATTCTCTTCCAAAACTCTATATAACAATAATATGATTGATCAGAAAGCACAAAAAAGAGACTACAAGAGAGAAATAAACAAAGAGGTTAATGAAATCTCTTCTTCTGACCAGACCGAAGAAAAGAATTTGTTTTCAAACAGAGACACGAAAACAAAGCACAGTTCCGACACCAAATTTGTACAGGGAAGAACAAAGAGAGTGGAAGTTAAAACTGAAGAGACATTTTCTTTGTTAAGAATGAATTTATCGGTGAAGCCGCGACGATGCATTCTTGTGAGCAGATGCTTCAAAATAAGCTTTTTCTGCATTATCCAATCTATCTTGAAACATTGTCCACTCTCGCCTGCACCTCTCTCTTACCTGTGAATGTAGATAAAAGTTTAGATATATCGAATCCGTTATAAGTTAAGCTATGAATGCGAGAGGCTCCTAATCTATAACAGAAGGATTGAAGAAAGGACTATGGTTAGTTGATTCGTGCATTCGATATTTACCCCTTCCCATGGTTGTTTCCCTCTCTCTGGTTGTCCCTGTCAGATTTTAGATGCACAGAGAGGTTAAAAATTTGTTCAATGACAGTCCACAAAACAAAGCAAAGCGGGACTTGAGAACGTACTTGGTTCCCGAGTGATGGAACACCTTGATGAATAATCCATTGAGCATCTACAACTCCGATTTTCTCGTGTGCATTCTGTAAGGCGAGTAAGATTAATGAGCATATAAAACGATTGTGTATATAATCTTAGAGAGAGAGAGAGAGAGAGAGCGATCTAAATGTGTATATGGGTGTGTTAAAAGGAAGTGAAATTGCAGACCTGAACACATTTCCGAACCGCAAAGTCCAGACCCCATCCATGAACCAAATCGTTCTGCAGTTACAAGGTTACAAATTGGAATATGGTGAACGGAATGATTTTGTGAGTCGCTTAACTAAAGAATTAAAATACGGTTCTTTTACATACCTGAATCATATGCCACACACAGCGCCATGCCTTACGGGAGAAAACAGGAGCCATAATCTCGACAAATCTGATTGTGGTTTACATAATGATGAAAATATTCACTTTCTATGCAAATCAATCTTTTCGAGTTAATCAGTTATGAAGTACAAAAGCAAGTATATTGATAGGTAAGCAAAGTAGCATACGCTGCACAAGGGGGTAAATTTGGATCACTGCACCATCCATTCCTCTCCTCAGCATGCCTGCAAGAAAGCATGAGAGGAGATATGGAGTAAGCGCAAACTGTTTAATATGATTAATTAGAGCGGTGGTAGAAAAGGAACTTTATTATCTGTATCTTATGTACTAACTTGTGGACTTCAGTGTCATCTCTTTTCTTTGTCATCTCCCATGTGAGCCCTTCATATGGCTCTAACCCAGGCTGTGAGATTTCCAAACCATGTTTCTTCACCACTGCCAAATATCTGTCAACGAAATTCAATATTCACAACTTGGAAAGGCCATTTTATAGAAGTCAAAGCTTCAAAAACATACTTTTCAGAATCAAAGTGTTCCACACCAAGATCCTCGTCCCATATGAAGATATATTCATAAGGGGCAACTATATCGGGATGAAGAAATCTCTTGGCATACCACCTTCAGGCAAAATCATAGCTTGTTAAGTAAACTTGTCTGTACATAGAAACTCCTACTAGGAGAAAGATTGGCGTTCCTACTTAGGAAATTAGCTTGCTTACCATTTCGTTTGTTTCCGAATGCTCACATGAATGGCTCGCTTGGACCATTCAAATTCTTCCCATTCACTTGCCCGGCCATCATAGTGAAACAGCATTATAGTGAATTTATCTGAGAACTGAGAAATGTAAAGTTAAGCAATGAGAAGGAAAGAAGACAAAAAGTATGGGAGGAAGGATACCTTCTTTAATGCAGCCTCTATATTTTTCCTTTGATCATAACCAACCGTAAATGTTACTAAATATCGCTGCTTGATTATTAAATCCTGCATGTCATACCAACGAAATGTGACATGATCTTGAAGCCATACCAATGTACTAACTGCCGGTACATTCAATTTTATGAACCTCATTAGGATCACCCCACAACCGACGAAGGTAAAAGTCTGATTCAGGCGTGACTATATCTGGGGGTAGCCTCTCAGCACCACGGGGGTTAGTAGGAACCCATATCTGCAATAGCTCGATAACTATATCATTTCGCATTTTACCAAAACATAGAAAATCAAATAAGTAACGAAGCAGCTAATCCAACCTTAGTGTCATTATAGTTATAGGGGGGATCAGGGATGTCTTTCTTGGGTTTGAGGCTCTTTGTGGAAGACCATGCACCAAATAGTCTTTGTCTGGATAAGTCTGAGTACTTATCCTCAATATATGCAAGATCAATCGAAGGAAACAACGTGGATGGAAAATTCATCTAACCGTTTTAAAACACAAAGAGGTAAACCATTACCGCGTGTAAGCAATAACACAAGACACATAAACAACTTTAAAATGAATGGAAAAAGGTCTACACATACGGCACAATTGAAATTTCATCTTTACCTTAGTTAATGTAAGAGCTGGAAAGGTAATACCCATAAGAAAACCAACTATAACCCCAAACAAAGATGTCAATAGAAGCTTCATCATTTGACTGGGCCTTCTCATATTTCCTCTGTATCCCCCAAAAAAATAGTTTGCTACATATATAAATATATTAACTATGAGCAGTTGAAACAAAAAATGAACAAAAGCACCTATCACAATACATACTTACAGGTTGTTTATCTGATATCTATTGTCTATGGAGGTGAAAAGTTGTGATGCAAAGATTCCCTGACTTTCGTCACAATTGCATCCTTCGATGCTTCTAACTAGAAACAGAAACAAAGAAAGGGCAGAGTAAGACATTATGATCAACTTAAGAACAATACTTCAGGAACAGAAAAGTGCTTAGTAAAGCTATATTCAATACTATGAGCAATCCACAGAGTGGAACTTCAATATTCCTTAGCTAATCCACAATAGCATCGCCTAAGAATTAGCTTTTCCCCAGCAGAATCAATAAACCCAATTGACCCATTTCAGTTGATAGATATAACTTTTTCGATTCTTGACAACAATTATAAATCAAAAGTTGCAAAACTAAAAAAAACGTAATAAAATTTTGCTTTTCCTTTCCATTATTCAGTCAGATTTTCAATCATGAACTATAAATTCTGTTTACTGTAACAATTTCTTCCTTCCACCGATGAACACTGCAACATAATAACATACAACAATCCAACAATACCGAAAGGAAGAAAGGAAAACAGTTTTTGGTTCTGTCTGACTATTGACGACAGAGAAACAGCTAAATTCAGAATCGGACCATTCGTAACGAAGCGAAAACAGATTCTCCTTCAACATTTCGAAACCTTCATCTTTGAAATTGGAAAGGGTACAAGCTTTGTCGAAATTACTTCAAGAAACCGGAAAATCGGCGACACAAAGCGAAAAGCACCTCAAAATTTTGTAAATCTTTGACCAAAATTGTCTCTTGCAAACTTGGCTTCATAGATAAAATTGAACTCCCAAAAGTTTACTTATCAATCAAGGCCCAGTAAAGGCTTAATATATCTAAATTGGGCCTGACATTAAGATGACATAAGAGTTAAGTTATCCACATGACAGTTAAACAGATAAAATTAAGTAAATGACAGATAAAAAAAAAGATTACTTATGGTTTTGCAAAATTCAAAAAGGAGAGTTATGTTCAACCTATGTCCAAAAATCAAGATTCCTATGTTTTATTTTTTTGTTCTTATCAAACACTAGTATGAAGTAAAATCAAAGTTAGTGTAAGGTTTTAATTGTTTGAGTCAAGTCATAGTTAATTCATTATTTAATATTTCAAAATGCAACTTTTTGACGAAAATAGTACTTTTTGAGTTTTTATTTCAAATGTAATATAATTAGTTTAAATTTCTAACAATAACATAAATATAATTTTAAAATATCTTAAAAATGTTTTCTGATAAAACAAACTAGATTTTATACCCACGCCTGTATTGAAAAAATATTCACAAATTATATAATATTATTTATTACTAAATATAAACAAAATATTTATATAGTTTTAATTTTTATTTAAAATCATTTTTTAATAATAATTTTTATATATATAAATTAAGTAAAAATAATAATTACTTTTTTACAAATTTAATAGTATTTTTGTTAGTTTAATAAAATATATTGATTCTCTAACCAAATTAATAACAATGACATATATCGTAATTATTCTACTAAGTTAAACTCATTTATATATTTATTTGAAACGTACGGTGGTGAAAACACGTAATCATAACATTTATATTAATAATAAATAATGATAAGGTTATTTTTCAAAATACTCGTCAAATAATATATTATAGATAAATTTAATTGAAAAATTAAATTCAAATATAATATTTTATTTTTATTTATGGTAAATAAATATTTTTTCATAAATTAGTTTTTTCAGTATTTTAATTATATTGGCAGTTTATTTATGGTAAATATATTTTTTAAAATAATTTGAGTTATTTTTAAAATTTTAAGCATAAAATGTTAAATTTAGAATAAAAAGTTAAAAATGTAGTATTTTAAGATATTATTTTAATTATACTATTTTTTTTTGTCACTGGATCACAACGGACCGACCCAATAGTCCAATATCTTCATACGAAGATTTAGCACCCTCTTACGAGGGGCGGTGGAGTCGAACATCTTCATACGAAGATTTAGCACCCTCTTACGAGGGGCGGTGGAGTCGAACATCTTCATACGAAGATTTAGCACCCTCCTACGAGAGACGGTGGAGTCGAACTCTACACTTCTGGGACGGACGTAGAGGTGGTACAACCACTAGAGGACTTGCTCTTTCCATTTTAATTATACTATTTAGGTGGTCGAAATCATGTATTCGTAATTTCGTATACTCGATGTATTGCTTACCGTCTATACGGACGGTGCCACTGATTTTTGGAACAAAGGTAGCAGTAGCTAAACGCTGTCGTTGGACAATTTATGGCATTGTCAAGTAATTTAAAGAACATCATGAGGTTAGTTTTGTCTTAGCAAAGAACGAGTTTCGACGCTAGGGTTTTGCTCAATGGGGCAAAGTATATGTTAGGTTTTTCTTTGTCGTCGCTTATCACTACTGCTGCTTCAACTGGTAAACCAAACAAACTCGTGTTCCTTGCTTACTTGTGTTCTCTTTGGTTTTTCGATCGTATCTCTCTCAGAAATCGATTCACATTTTGATTATCGTGTTATGTTTTTACTATGATAAGACTTTACGAGATTAACATCAATTCGTTCTCTTTTTCTTTTTGTAGTTACTTGGAAGATTTAGAATACGAATTTGATCTCCAAACATGCAGAACGAAGAAGGCCAAATTACTGAACTTTACATTCCAAGGAAATGGTGAGATTATAAATAATTTACCTTTTTTCTAAAGAAGGAATCTGTAACAAGTTTCTTGTTATGATAATTGCAGCTCAGCAACTAATAGGTTGATCACTTCAAAGGATCATGCTTCTGTGCAGCTCAACATTGGTCATCTTGACGCTGATGGAATCTACACTGGTCAATTTACTACCTTAGCTTTATGCGGTTTTGTCCGTGCTCAGGTTTGTGATCTTAACTCTTGTATAATATACACTTTAGCCCTAAATCATTGTGTATTAACATTTGTAACTTGTCTTTGAAACTCTGTAGGGTGATGCTGACAGTGGGGTCGACAGGCTATGGCAAAAGAAGAAGGTTGAAGCCAAACAACTGTAAGATTCAGAAAATGAAAAGCTGGTTTTCTAATTTTTGAATTATGGAGATGTGAACTTGTGTTTGGTTGTTTTCTTTTTTGTTTCTGCAAAAGATAAGTTTGGTTTGAAGAAGACATTGGTATTGAGATGATTTGGTTATTCATTCAAGCAAATAACTGATTAGCCATATGTATTTAGAAACCCACTAATCGATCCATCGCAGGTCAAAATCATAATAGTAATTAAATCTAT
The DNA here is from genome assembly GCA_018901945.1 of Pugionium dolabratum. NCBI lineage: Eukaryota > Viridiplantae > Streptophyta > Magnoliopsida > Brassicales > Brassicaceae > Pugionium > Pugionium dolabratum. The sequence goes on from JAEVFF010001820.1 coordinate 20,839, forward strand.
AACTGAAATTCTAGGAACTTTGTAGTAAATAGGTAGCAAAAATCAGAAGTAAGAAAATTGGAAAACTCGGGATGAATCAGAATGTTATTCAAGTTGGTTACTTTTGAATGTTTGTACCGAAATAGCGGTCTGCAAATTCACCCAAGCCTGGAATCACACGCAAGTCTTCATTGAGAGAAGCATCGATTTCTGAAGTCACAATCTTTACCATTGGAAATCTCTTGCATATAGCTCGAATACCTTGAGGTGCCTGCGTATTTTCTTTGTGTTAGTAAAACATTGGTAAATTAGTTGATTAACCGAATCGACAAAGGTTTCAATTTAGGTTGGTCTTTACTGCTACAAGGTTGAGAAAGATGATATGTGATTCTGGAACTCCCTTGCTAAGAAGCAAAGATATCGCTTTCACTGCAGAGTTTCCTGTTAAACACTTTTAAATGGTTAAGACATTTCTGTAACAGCTACAGAACAGGAGAAAGGTAACTTTTGTTTTATATGGGTTACTACGAACCTGAAGCTAGAACTGGGTCAAGGAGGAAGACATGTCTGCTTGAGATATCTTTTGGTAACTTCTCATATATTAACTGTGCAACAAACATCATTCAAATGAGACCTCATTAAGCTGTGAGATGTGTCAGGAAATGTGTTTTCAGGCAATGGAATTAGACCTGACGACCATCGTTACCCTCTCTGTGGATGAGGATTTTACCAATCTTAATCCCGTTGCAGCAAGCTCTTAGAGCGTTCTCCATGCTTTCTCCACTGAAAATACAGAAAACATAAAGCTATGAAGTAGAGACACAAACCCGAAAAGGAAACAAAACGAAAACAGTAATGTCATAGATACCTTCTGATCACTGATACGCCACACAATCTCTTGCAAAAGTCAACTCCAGTGTACACTGACCCTATTACGTTTTAAGATGAAAAACGTTTTAACCTTACCTTTGTTTGAACTTCTTAGTGGTTTAGTTACCTGTTGGTGTGGTGATCTGTTTCTCTGTGAAAGGAAGATGTCCAAGTCCATGTTCCACGACCTGAGACAAACATATACAACCTCGAGTTTTAGTTTTGATCATTTTATGAAAAGCTATGGTCGGGACTTCATGTTTTGGCCGCTGATTTTTTACCAGTCGAATCAACCGGTCAGCATAGAAGACAAAATCGTGCTTTGTTGTGTTGATGTCGCGGATAAGAGTGTGCATTCCTTTGATCTGGAATGTAGAAGATATGATGAAGATGTTTGAGTATATCTTACAGAGATTGTGTTGGCACAGCTTTGTACGTATATGTTGTACAATGAGGTCAATTGCAACATCATTGTCTCCTCCTCGAGGAATGATGATATCAGCATACTTCATTGATGGCTGGATGAATTCGTCAAAGCTTGGCTTCACAAACTTGGTATACTGACGACATAATATAAATCCGAAAAGAAATGATGTGATACTGAATATCTAGAAACAACATTGTAAATCTTCCATTAGCACAAATAGATTCAGACCTGCTCAAGCACGTTTTGTATGTTTCTTCCTCTTTCAACAGTATCACGCTGTATTCTTCTTGAGAGCCGTACATCAGCATCTGCATTTTGTGAGAATAATCTCTCAGAGATTCGAAAACAATATTGTGAAACATTGTGGCCAAAGTGATATAAACCTGTATCGACGAAGATCTTCATGTTCATAAGATCACGAACTTGAGGATCATTAAGAACCAATATACCTTCTAAGATGATTATATCCGCGGGATTAACCTGAAAGAGATTTGCACTAATATTGCTAGTGGTAATTGATAACTTTCTGTGTTTCGTCAAGTAGATACTTAATACACAGTACCGGACTTGCTGATTCTATGCTCTGGTGGATTTTGAAATCATAACTTGGAATGTTTACTGGTTCGCCAGATCGTAATTTCTCCATACACGAAAGCAAAACCTCCGTATTGAATGCATCTGTGAAGTTGAATTAAACCAGAACGAGATTATAAACAAAATTCCAATCCTCAGATCAATTAAAAACGACATTTGATGGTCTGCATGCAGAGAGAAATCGATTGGATTTGTTACCAGGATGATCAAAATTATACTCGTGAACCTTCTTCAATTTTTCCGCACTAAGCGAATGATAAAACGAATCCTGCAATCAATTTGTTTAACACAAATCTTCTTCAATAAATTCCATTCAATTCTCAAAACAAGCAGATTCGTGACAATTTGATGAAAACAGAATATGAGTTAATTACTTGATTCACAAGCACAACACGTCGATCATGTAACTGTGACATTATCATATTGCAGACAGTCGTCTTCCCGGAGGCGGTACCGCCGGCAACACCTAATGATGATGATGAAATCGACGGGAATCACTTACACCGAAGAGATCAGATATATCCATTTGAAAATCGAGGAAAAAGAGAATTTAATCGCGACTCGTACCGATTACGAAAGGCTGTTTAGGCGGAGCAGGAGCTGAAGCTGAAGGGAAAGCATTGTCACTGATCGAACAATAATCTCTAACGCCATTAGATAATTTCTCCATCATCTTCTTCAATCTTAATACAGTCTTAGGAGCTTACTCAGAAAAATCGAATAGAGAAAGAAAAACTATGATGGAAAAAAATCATAAAATAATAGAACTTCTATATAGTAACCTCTTTATATGGATAAATACAAGATCCATCAACGTATCTCTGCTGTGTATATATAGGCGCGTTTAGAGAAATTAGCGGGAAGAGATACACGTCAGCCAGATGCAAAAAGCGACGCCGTATTATAAGTAATGTTCTTGACAAAACGAATCTTAGCGACGCCGTTTTACGAATCAGCACAATAAAAAAAAACCAAGTAAACTAGCTGGTTCATACACGTTAGTAATTTAAGGAAAGTTGTTTCATTCAAATCTAAAATGGACATGAGCAACAAGATTTGGATGATCCTTGAAACATTGGGAAAAAAAGAGAAGGAGAGACTGGGAAAGATGAGACCAATGCAAAAGCACAGACTTAAGAATTTAGATTCATTCATTCCTCCATAGCTTCACCAACTTCCGTAATTTCGACTCGCTCCATCAATGGTGTGATTTTGGTTAGAAGCACCTCTGTTTCAACAATAGACAATAAACCAACAAATATGAAGTGAGAAAAAACGAGGGTTGAAACTGGAATTAATCACAGGATGTTACAAGTAGAGTAGGCTCGACGCAGGTTTCTCGAGCCTGTAAGCATGTAGTGTGTTCTATAATGACTTACCGGTTTTTTTGGTAAATGAATAGCCTTTGCTGCTGACATAGGTCCTTGGGTTTGGTTCCATGTAGTTCCTGAGATATTCCTTGTTTCCCTGTTTGCCAATACCAGTCCAGCTAATAAGCTCAAACGCAATTTAAATTGAAAAGTACAGATGTAAAGCAAAAGAGTTTGATTAGGTGGCGAATAACTTAATCAGCTTAACGTGTACATGTTGAACAGAGGTTTTAACGTGTACATGTTGAACAGAGGTTTTAACGTGTACATGTTGAACAGAGGTTTTAGGACTGCATTAAACCGAATGGACCGGATGTTTTGCATATATCTAATGGCAATGATATAAGGCAGTTTACTTGGTCATTGTAATATCTATGAGATGATAACTTTTTGTCACACAAGTTGACCAAGAGAGATTTCACAAAAGGTACTGATCAAAGCAGGGCGAAGACAAACCTTTGTGATCACGCAGATGTCCACGTTGCTACCACTACCCAGGTCATTGAAAATGCCTGAGCATATTGCTTCAGCGACCAACTTAATTCCTTCATCCCTCTAAAGGATTTTGTAACAGTAAATTCATAAGACTGAAGAAAAAGAATGCATCTGGAATCTCAAAGATGAATGGTTCTGCTTACTTACAGTTAGCCCTTCTTTATATTTTGCCTCAAACACGGACATTGCAGCAAGAGAACCAGAACCCATTGTAGCAAATGGTAGAGTGTCAGTTGAACCATGTGGGTATATCTGTGTATTAGTCAAAAGTGATATGAATAAACAACAAAATCTATATATGTATATATGTTTTAGTAGATACAAACCGTAGCGAATAAAACTTACAGTATGCAGATGAGGCCCAGTGATATCAACTCCACCGAGCACCAGAGCAGCTGAAACATGACCTTGATAGCTGAATGTAACTTGGGAAGTTAAGTAATCTATATTTCTTTATGATGATTAACACAAGTTTCTGGATGAGTTCGAAGAAAAGTACCTGAAAAGGTGTTTTTTAAGAAGGGTCAAAGCAGTGATAACCCGAGAGTCTCGGCCAGTCTGGTAACGATGCAACCGCAACTGTGAACTGACCATATCTGGACAGGAAAAGGAACAAGAAAACTAAAGCATCAAATTTTTCTGGACCAATGCATTATGTTAACCTATGATTTCTTTGATAGAGAAAACAACTATCTGCCACGCCAAAGTTAGAGAGGAAATACCAGTTACTGCTTCAGTATCAGCAGCAGTTCCAGCACCACAGCAATATATGTTTGGTGCCATATAGTGAATCTTCTCACAGTTCTTATCAGCAACAATGGGTCCCTCCGTTGCTCGGGTATCCGCCCCTAGTATCACACCATCCTATTTAAACCCGAATATCAAAATAGCTTTTATAATCATTCACTATAAAGCAATAAAAACACAACAGTAAGAGCAGAACAACATAAACATCTTCACATGTTTAAATTACTGTGCTCTAAACTACATGGAGAGAGAGAGAGAGAGAGAGAGAGAGAGAGAGAGAGCTAAAAAAACACTACCACATTGGCATTAGGCAAAACGTACTTGTAGATGAAGCATCCAAAAATGCTTTCGAATAAATGGTTATACCCACAAAACGTTTTACAATATACAGCTAAACTTTCACATCAAATAGAACAATCTAATCGCTGTGTCTGCAACACTTAAAGGGCTCAGTCTAGGCATCAACTTTTTGACTAATTAACTCTACAGCCATCTAGTTTTAAATTCCACACTACTAAAAATCAAGTATTGTTATCACGACGTCTCTGCTTATTTCTGCTTAGACTGGTAAAAAGAGAGATCCATGGCTAGTCAAAGAGAACATCTCATATTAATAAAACTATTACTAAATCAATAAACCAAAACATAAAACCTAGCAACAAAACAATAGGAGGAAAAAAAAGGCATACCTTGAAAATCAAACCAACGATGGTTGTTCCAGTCTTCAAGAAAGACGGAGCTTTAAGACCCTTCTGTATAAGCATATCATTTCTCTTGCACAGATCGAAGCTAAACCCACCCTTTGGCGGAACATCTATGGCTGATTGCGACATTTTTCAAATTGACTAGTCTACAATAACAGAGGCAAAAATAACATAGCATCAAACGATTACCCTCCGACGAACTCTTTTTCGTAATTGTCCGAAGCAATTCGTGGTTAGGGTTGGATAATGTTCATTCAATGTCAATGAGACATAATGGTAAACTAAGAATCAGATAGTTAATAATACATCCATGTGCGAAAAACCCAAATAAAAGTACATCAAAACCCTCGGATCGAGATCATAAACAACCGTAAAATGACTCACCGGAATCGGAATCGAGAAGAGAGATTTGAAAAAGAGAGAAATGCGAGAGTTAAGAAAGGAAAGGAAAAACCCAACTAGAGAAGATAATTTTAGTTTACCTTGACGAATATTTTTGCTCGAATCGAAAATGTAAGAGTTGAAGCAAGCACACAAGGACGAAGAGTTTTCTTCTTCCCCAGTTAACCTGTAGGAGACACAGACGGCAACTTACCATAAGGGTAGTTTGGTCGTTTTCGAACTACAGACACAGCTTTGGGTTTGAATGGGCTTATAATCTGGGCCCATTTTTCCTTATCTGAGCCATTTATCCATACAAAATTATCGGTAATAAAACAAAAAATATTGTGACGTTTTTTATAGTAATTTTTAAAATAATAACATAAAATAGTATTTTAAAAAAATATATTTTAAATTTAATATTCTAAATTTAAAATTATAAAAATAATAAAAATTATTTTCTGAATATATATATATATATTATAAATAAATTATAAATTTAATTAAAATATTATGTTTGAATTTTTTTTAATTTATAGCTTAATTTTTTATTAAAAATAAATTTAATATATTTTAAAATTAAATTTATGATATTTTAAAAAACTTAAACTAATTATGTTATATTTGTAACAAAAAAAATTTTTTAAAAAAAAATAATATGTTTCCATTGGATTCTTTGATTTTTGTGAAAAACTAGAAACGAATTCATTCTTTGAGAATATGGTTTTTTCAGCTATCGATATCATAGTGAAAATTTGAGAAGTGAAACTGTGGTTTATGGATCAAATGGTACATCATAATGAAAAGCCATAATTTGTTTACAGTAAAAAAAAATATTTTTATATAATTATTTGTGTTATTTTATAATTTTAATTTTATGGTGATAGATTTAAAATAAAAATTTTAAAATAAATTATTACTCTTTAAAATATTACTCTAAATTATAGTATCAATTTTGTTTAAAATAAAATACAAATGATTTCATGATTTTCTTAATATAAATTGAAACCGGAGTAATTATTACAGTGATCATGTTTTCTACTGATTCTTGAAAATTGAAATTACCATCACCACATATTCTCTCTTTTACTAACAAAAGATCAACACCATTCAAATTTTAAGACAAATTTTCCGATGGACTCGGTCAACTAAAACTTCGGTCAAATCTGTAAATTACCTATAAATTAAAATTCACTTCCTCGTTAATTTCTCCATAATCATTCCTTTCTTCCCCTTAATCTTTTTTTCACAGTTACCATAAAACAACTAAAGAGACACAAAAACATAAAGTAATTACTTCATTAATTGCAACAAAAACTCGCATTCACACACAAATCACATAATAAACACAAAATGACAATGACACTTAAGCTGCTATCTCTCGTCGTCGTCGCCTTGGCCGTAACCGTAGTTTTCGCCGCCGATCCTCCAACACCAGCAGGCGCGCCGAAATCCAACGGCAACAAAAACGCAACCACTCCTTCTCCAGCCACCGCGAAATCCCCAAAATCATCAGCCTCCACCCCAACCTCGCCGCCTACAGCTGCTGCACCGACCACTTCCAAGAAAAACTCAACCGCAACTCCAACCGCTTCCCCATCTTCAGGTGGAGGCGCCACCGCTAAGCCTCCAAAATCTTCTTCCGCCAAAACTCCGGCTTCAAGTCCCGACTCAAACTCCGACGACTCGTCTGAAGGTCCCACCAGCTCGTCCGAAGCACCCAGCACCTCATCTCCACCATCTCCGACTCCAGACATGTCTCCCTCGTCGGACGAAGGAGCCACAAGTGACGGTCCCTCGTCGGAAGAAGCTTCACCTCCGACCGCAAGAGCCTCATCGCTTGAGATCTCTGTCTCTGGCGTTGTTGTAGTCACCGTTGCATGGCTCTTTTTCATATAATCGAAATATTATTATTTCTGAGATGTTTTATATAATTACATTTAAGACTTATTGTTACACTTTTGCTAATTAATTTCTTTTTGTCTTCATTAAAAAAGTTTGCACTCTGATCCAATTTTCTCAACACGTTAAAAATCCGTGAATATTAGGATTTAATGATTAATTTGTGTTATTTACGATTACTTTATCAATAACCATTAAATTCTTATGGTTATATATAAATTTAATTCCATTTCTCATTATTAGAACCAAATTTTTTAATTATTCATTTTTCACATACATCATACATATATGGAAATTTTCTTCGATTATTATTCAATATCTTTTACCATGGGATTGTTCCTCTTTTATACTACGTTTTAATTAATTTCAGATATAAAATTAAAACCTCTAGGGAATTGACTATTATTAGTTAGAAAATAATTAATTTTTTTTACCGTTACATAATTAATTTGCTGAAGATAAATGGTTTGACTTTCTTTGGACCGGAGCTTTTATTGGGCTTTTGTGATTTTTTTGGTCCATCTTAATTCTGTTTAGTGATTTTTGATTTTGGGATTGAATCCATACTCATCATTCTCGGTTCACCGACAATAATGCATAAAATAGAAACGTCCATAA
>JAEVFF010001821.1:0-28904 GCA_018901945.1 Pugionium dolabratum
CACCTCTTTTGACAATATTCCATTAATCAAAATAAATTATCTATATTACAATTTTTTTAAGTTAAATATTATAGCCGAGTCATTAGGGTTGTGTAAAGCATATGAATTCTCCTTAATTTTCTTCTAATTGTTATTATAGATATAAAGATTTTGCAGATTCATATAATTAGCAGTTTGGTAATACCAACTAGATTTAGACCCACGCTTATTTGCAAAGAAAAATATTCACACATTATAATTAATTATTTAATCAGTATATATAAATTATATACATACATAATTTATCTTTTATTTAAAATATTTTTTGAAATTTTTAATATTAATTATACAAATGAAATATATATATATAATGAAATCGGATTATCTAAATGAATTTAATTTGTTTATATCTTGCATAAATTTTTTATTAAATAGGTAAGAAATTGTAGATTTTTTTAAATATTTAATTAATCTAAATTTTGGTTGACTAATTTTTTAAAAATTTTAATATTTTTTTTATAATATGTTTTCTTTTTATATCGAAATATTAACAATTTACATATAATGCATGGTTAAATATTATGTAATATCATTTTCGTAAATATTCTAATAAAGTATATTTTGATATAATATTTATTTTAAAATATTTTTATTATGTGACACGTCAAAATAGTATATTTGTAAATCATACGTGAAGATAATACATTAGGGATTATGATAGTCTAACCGTTTGTTAGTCGTTCTTTAAATTAACCACTATATATAATTTTTGTTTATCTCAGATTATAAGATATAATTAATTATATGTTTTGCATTGTAAAGTCGGATATAAAACACGTCATGGAAACATATATTACCCTACATTGGACCATAACTTCGATTTAGTTTGTGGTTAAATCAAAAGCAACAAAATTATGGATTTTGTGGGCTCTAATTAAGAAATTCACAAGAGACTAATTAAAATATGAGTGAAGAGCCAAGCCACAAAAAACAAAGAAAGGATAATATGAGAAAACAATCTTTTTCATTTGAAAGTGATCGAAGAAAAATACAAAACCAAAGGAGCATTAAGGAGACAATGTTCGTAATCAACATTGAGTTAATGCCAAGCTGCATCATCACCAATTAAGCATGTCTCTTCTTTATTTCCCACATTCCATTTTCATTCTCTTTTAAATTTTCTCTAATTAACCATCATGATCATCATTAAGTTTTTGTCTAATTGGAATCTTAGAGATCATGAGGAATGTGTTATTAAAGAATATATAAATTATTAATACAAAACTTTAGATAAAAATGTAACATATAGATAATATAAATTGTGTGAGGCTTTTAAACGAATTTCAACTTCATTTGAGTAATATGAAATTTAGAGTGTTAATGGACGTGTTACATCCAAGTCCACTTCAAAACAAAAATATATTTGTTCATACTAAAAATTACTATATTATCATCTTATAGATATTGATATTAAAATCTCTAATAATAAAGAACAATTCCTAAATCCTACACAAGTAAGAATAACGAAACTTGCGTTTCCAATATTGGTTATCTCTAGTTTCGTAATTTTCTGACAATAATGTGATTATGTATGTTTCTACTAAAACATAAACTCAGGGTTTTGGAAAGCGGAATTAGTTATTTAGCAAAAACACATTGTTAGAACGCGAGAAATCGGATATGAAAATCATAATACAAAAACAATTAACGCATGAAAACGAATTAAGAAAAAGACAAATTCGCAGAGACGATATTTGATTTGTTTCATTAATTCAATAAATCTCCCGCAGTGTGACAGTTTGATGAGATTATGAATCCTATGATACAACCGCGATGAGATTATGGTCGTAACACTCGACATATAATCTACGAACAGGTTTCTACGGTATACTTCGAGACTTACAGTGAGAAAAGAGAAGGACGACGAGAGGAACGGTTTCTGAACGATTTTTGTGTGGTAATGTGAAGAGAGACCGAAAGGTTTAATGAGGCAATAAGACTCGTTTTTATAGTTTTAAGGGAGCGGTTTCGCAATTCTAAATCATGGAAGGAAACCAAACCGACGAGAAAATCGTGGACGGTTAGAAGAAAAAATTGTGGGTGCGGTTTAGGGTTTTAACTCGGTTTTGGGCCAAAACCGTAACCAAAATTTGGCCCAAAAAGAACTTTACTGGGTCTACGGCCCTTCACCAAGATCTAAAACCCAAGACCCAAGACCAAAGACCGGCCCAATGGTAGCACGCGTGGGTTGGTCTCTTTTTTCTTAACTCTTTTAATTTACTACATGAGCTATCCCCTTTATATAATAGAAATTTTTTTCTCAAATTTCTAATATGGGATTTTTGTCCCTCCTTATTAAATTAGCCGACAAACTTATGGCCTATTATGAGTCCAATGACCTATTTCTCATTCACATTCCAACAATTTTTGCAATCAATATTTGGGTCATATTACCTAAATTGAACATGTAAATTTGTTTCATAAATATTGTTCCAACACACATAGTGGCGATTTTAACATGAAAAATACATAATTTATGTTCGTTTATCAGTTGCATCTTTCTACGATTGCAGCTACGGTACATTATTGTTCGTTTAGTTATCGTCGTTATATGCGGTCAATCGCAGCGTTCAAACGTTGTGTCTTGCGTCGTAATTTTTTTATAGTTGGTTAAAACATCAATGTGATTAAAAATCTACGATCAACCGCAATCACAACCGCCGACGATAGATAAACGAACAACATATGCCATAACTATAGTCGTAGTGTTGACCGCAAACATAACCGGCGACAGCGACCAAACGAACAAGACCATAACCAGATTTTTTTTTATCAAAACGTAAAATCAAGTTCTTGGAAACAAAATGTATAATCTCGTTTTAGTCAAAAAAATATATAATTAATTTTTAGTGGAAAACATAAAACTTTATTTTTAGTCAGAAAATGTGTAATTATTTTTGAAAAAAATGCATAATCACAGTTTTAATAGAAAACACAAGATCTTATTAATTATGTTTATGATCGAAAAATACAGAATCACATTTTTGCAAAAAAAACGGAATGGCTTTTTTCACAGATAAATGCGTAAATATATTTTTGGCAGGTAAGTGTGTAAACATATTTTTGGCGGATGGAAATGCAAAATCAAAATTTGACGAAAAAGCGTTGAATTATGTTTTGGGCATTAGTAGAGGAAAACAAAATCGTGGAAAATTATGTATGTTTTGGTGAGAAAAAGGTAAAATCACATTTTTTGCTAAAAATTATGAAATCATGTTTTGAGTGAAAAACGCAGAATTGCATATTTGGTGGAAAATGAAGAATCATGTTTTCGATAAGAAAATGAAAAATCATGTTTTCGACCATATTATGCAGAATCACAATTTTGACTGAAAAACGAGAAACAACCATTTTTATGGAAAACATGGGACACTTGGCGTAATAACGGAAATGGCGTTTTAAACAAGAAACACAATATTACTTTGTGGTGGAAACTGTGATGTCATGTTTTGATAGAAAAAGGTCGATTTACATTTTTGTATAGAAATATATAATCAAATTTTTTATGGAAAAATATGAAATCATGTTTTTGACGGTTTTTGATTGAAAAAGAATAATCAAGTTTTTGGTTGAATAACTCAAAATCACGTTTTACCTTTTATTTGGGTTTGTGTTAAAGATTAGTTGGAGATGTTTGGAGATCTTCTTTGGAGACTATATGAAAAACATATTACAACTTCTTTTGATATTTGATTCGTGGAGAGTGGTCATTATCCGCATTTTATTTTCTTAAACAGAAATAATCAAATATTAAATTTGTTTCTAAAGTTCTTAAAACTGAAATTGAACGGATAGAAGTAATTAGGTTAGTGGTTTTATCAACTGTACGTCTATTATATATATATAGAATTCGACTTTAACTTTACTAATATGAGTATATTAAATCTTCGTACGAAGATTTAGAAATATTGGATCGGACCATTTTGGTCCATGAGAAAAAAAACTGAGATTGAGTATATTTCGAAATCTACTAGACGTAATTAATAGTTTTCTCTTAATGATCATTTTAGTAATTCTTAGCCTTGAGAGCGGTTTTGGAAAGAGGAAGTCGAAGTATGAGTATTCCTCGATTGGCTTGGGATTTTCCGATGAAATAGCTTCCAGCTAGTTCAGTGAGCAGGTTAAAGAGTACCAACATGACCTTCATTCCTTTGGTTGTTGCTGTACTTATTTTTGCGTTGGTATTTACTTCCATATTTCTATTTTTTTGCATGGGATTCTGCAACCTAAACATATCATTTAATATGATATTCACATTTTTTATAAAACAATGTAAATAATTATGTTTGTCTATGATAATAATACCAAAATATGGAAAAACTAAACAACCTAAAACAATAAAACCCACATGCATCGCTACTTAGACAGCAAAAGAGAAGAAAAAGACTTAATTTTATTTTAATTTGCTTCATAATAATCAAAACGGTCATCTCAATCACGGCAGATATCATCAAACCCTATCATCCGCTGTCGCCACGTCATCTTTAACCTTACCCATTTCCATTTCTCCGCAGTCTTCTGTCGTCTTTACGCCAGAATAGTCTCTTTTCTCTTTTTCCTTCTTCTCCATCTTCTTCATCTTCGCGTAAATCCCGTAAACGTACGATAAGAACCCCCAAATACAAAGCACCGTCGATACAATCTTCACTCCGCCAAATTCGTCACCGTAAACCACCACGCCGCCAATCACATTCATCGCTAGCAACGCCGTCATGCAGATCCCTCCGGTTATCCCAGACGTCAAATAAACCATCCCTGAAGTGGCGGCGAAACAGAGCTGCCACGTCACCACGTTGGCCAAAATCGCAATGGTCCAGTAAACCGTCGGTCCTTTAGTGAAAACTTGGTTTGCTTCCTTAACCATTTCGTTAAACCCGCCGTCGAAAACCATACCGATTGTTGCGAAAAGCGTCGCTGCAAACTCCATGATCAGTTGCATCTCCATAACCATTGCGTAACAATAAACGCTCCGGTAAACCCTTTCCGTCACAGGGAGGTAAAGCGCGAAAAGTAAACCGGCTCCGATCGTGGATATAAACCCGATAAAATACTTGGTTTTCGTTAAACCGACAGGTTTATCTTGGCTCGAACCGAGAGCTAATAAAACAGAGCTTAGCGTTAAGAGAACAACGCAATTAAGATTTGAGAAAGTGATCTTTTGTTTCACAATGATCACAGACAAGAGAAGAGTAAAAATGAGCTGCGTCGAGAGGAGAAGTGATGACGTGGACACCGGAAGGTACGAGGTTCCCCATGAGAAGAGGAAGTTGTTGAAACCGAGGACGAACCCGATTAAGACGGAGAAGACGAGATGGCGGCGCGTGAAGTGCGTGAAAGGACGGCGTGTGGTTGTTTTGAAGAAGAAGTAAGGGAAATAGATTAGAAAGAGGAGGAGAGGGAAGCCGGCTGATTGAACCCACGTAGAAACCCACCGGCTCGAGCCACCATGGACAAAGTAGTATTTCGCAAGGAGACTCGAGGCAATGGAGCCGACGAAGAGACAACCGTAAGTAACGATGAGGAGACCGAGAGATCGCTTGACCGGTGGGTTGACTAGGGTTTGTTCTTGTTGTTGTTGATCCCCGTTGACTCGACCGTCACTCATTTTTGTTTATTTGTGTTCTGATGATTTGTTTTCTTGTTAGCTCTACGTTTTTTTTATATTGTTTGTAACTGTGAGTTTGCATGAAGAGAGAGTAAGGAGAAGAAGAAGAAGAGTTAATAAAAACATTGCTGTATTGTTGGTCAAATAAAAAAACATATTACTATATAATTCATTTTATATTCACGGTCAAACAAAATTGTTTTAATTAATTAATGTGATGTAGTTTGTCATGACTGACAAATTATCTTAAACTATGTACGGTCCAGACATATTTTATTTCTTTTGAAATGAAATATTTTTATATCTTGATATCATTTAAAAAATTTAAATATGTATGTCATATGCTACATATTCATTTGAGTTAATTTTGTTACAAGTAGGAATACAAATTATCAAAAAAATTTGTTATTGATAATACTTGAACTATGTACAATGATACCAAACTATTAGATAGCTTTTTTTAAAAATCAATAAAAAAATATCAATTGGATAGCTTATTATATTCATAACAATCTATTTTGGAAAAACTAATTTCATCATTGGTTGTACTATTTTTACATTCATTTCAAATATAAAATTCGATTTCACTTTCTATGATATGAAGCAATTCCACTTTATTTTATATAAATATGTTAAATTTTTGTATAAATATTTTGGAATCTGTTATATCTCAAATGACAAAAAATAAATCAAATTTAGATTTCGATGCCAAGATTTTACAATACATTCATTTTGTATTCATAGTAAAATAAAATATTTCAATATATGCAACATAGATGTCGTCACTACCAATTTTTCTTATGTTGAATTAGGCTTAAAGAGTAATGCACGAGTTTATCGAAGGTTTTAGATACTCTTTTTACCATATATGTTATATGGGGGTCGAATATGGTATGCTTTTCAAAGAAATACTAAAAAAATTACATCAAAATATTATTAATTGAAATGTCAACATATTATAAATGCAAAAACATAAATATGTAAGGTTTTACCTGTTGGTTAAAATAAATAAGTATTTCTTTCATTTCTCTATTAGATAGTATTCATTACTATATATATATATTGTGAGAAATTCAGTTTATCGAGCTCACTTCATGTCTAATATGGTATCAGAGCGGCAAAATTTTTCTTCTGCTTCTTGAATTTCTCGATATGTAACTTCATCTGAATCCTTCGATTCCGAGCTTCCGAACTTCGTTTTTCATTTTTCATAGTTGGTTGTCATGAGTGTATCATTGCGACAGCTGATTCTTGATTTTCTCGAGCTAATCGTCGTGGCGATTTTCGCGATTATCGATTTCCTCGGTGCGATTATTACTCGACGAATTCTGTTTTTCTTCTTCAATTGACCTTCCTGATTGTTGCTGTTTCTCTTCATTTTTCATTAGCACGATCAGTTCTTTGTTTTTCTTTTTCTTCGAATGGACTCAGATTATCGATCACATCCTTTCACAGTGAATAGTCGTCAATATATGGATCAATACGAGAATCCATATTTTCTGCATAACTCAGATCATGCAGGTCTTGTCTTGGTTTCAGATCGCTTGACAACCGCCGCTGATTTTCACTCGTGGAGGCGATCAATGTGCGCAACAAGCTAGGATTTATTGATGGTACGATTCTAAAACCTTCTCCTGATGATAGAGAATTTGGAGCCTGGTCTAGGTGTTGATACGAGCATGGAAAGCACACAAAAGGAGAAACTCATGGCTAGAAATGAACCAGTGGAACATGAAGAAGCTCTTGCACTACCAGCTGGACCATTAACCCGAGCCAAGGCCAAGAAACTCAAAGAAGCAATCAGCTGCATGCTCAACAAGGAGAATGCACAACAAATTCACTTGAGCTTGATTGGAGAAGTGCCTAAAAGCACTCTGATTTTAGTACAAGCTCAAGACAACATAAAAATGGGTATGTGATCCATTTGTACTCTTTTTCCCTTATCCAAGTTTTCTCCCATTGGGTTTTCTTGGTAAGGTTTTTAATGAGGCAAATGAATCACATTACAACAGCCCAATTTGTTGTTTAAAATCAAAAGGAGTTCAATTCAAAATGATCAAAATTGGCGTCATCAAAGGGGGGGGGAAGTGTCTACATTCATAGTCAAAATAAGAGTTAATGAAGTCAAGGTCTTTGGTCAAGGTCTTTGGTCAAGGTCTTTGGTCAAGTCTTCCCTTGTAATTGTAACCAATTTAATGTTGTAGGCTCCTCATATTTACGTCCCCATATAGTATAAATAGGGGCTTTCAGTTGTAAACTTCATCATTCAACTTTTCAAATAAAACAACTTCTTTTCTTAAGTTTGAGAGTGATTCTCTTCTTAATCTGATTGTTGGTGTGTAATATCCTTCAGTCAACATTTAGTAGCCTTAGTGTGTAATATCTAAGCTACTATCTTAGGTAAATCAGTAGTCTTTCCGTAGCTACTGTGTGACCCCTTCAATCCACAACCTTTGAACAGATTGAATTTCGATTCATTCTGTTGCAAAGCCTATCTCAACCGCATCCAGAAGTGCATTCCTTGGGAGGTTCGCATCATTTGGTATCAGAGCACACTTCTGATCGGTTATCCCTATCCTTCATCTCCATATCTCTTTATTTCCATCTATTTAGATTGCATATGCTTGTGTATCGATTTGNTTCAAGAGAAACCTCAAACTCGTAACCAAATCAGAAGGTGACCTTGAGAGATCTTTCAATCCTTCCCAATCTTTCTGATCATAATAGCTTTGTTCTTCTATGAACTTGACATCTCTAGACACATATGTCCTGTTGTTGCTTGGATCATAGCACTTATAACCCTTTTGTGTTGTCGAATATCCAAGGAACATACACTTGATGCTCTTTGCCTCCAACTTGTTTCTTAGATCACCTGGACCATACACAAAGCACACACACCCAAATACACGTAAATGATCAATGGAAGGTTTAGTTTTATTGAGTACCTCAAATGGGGATATATCTTGCAAGACTTTGGTTAGAATTCGATTGATGAGGTAGCAAGCAACCAAGACTGCATCTCCCCAAAAACTTTTAGGAACATTGGTATGAAACATCATGGATCTTGCTACTTCCATTAAGTGTCGGTTATTCCTTTCAGCAACTCCATTTTGTTGTGGTGTGTGTGGACAGCTAGTTTGATGTAGTATTCCATGTTTGTTTAGATGAGCTTTGAATCTTTGACTTGTGTATTCCCGTCCATTATCTGATCTTAACACTTTGATCTTGGCATTGAATTGATTAGTAACATAATTATGAAAGTTTATAAATGCCTCATAAACCCTATCTTTAGATGGAAGTAATGTAACCCATGTTTATTTCGATTTCTCATCTATAAAGGTCACAAAGTATTTATTCCTATCTCTAGACATGTAAGGTGAGGTCCAAACATCGGAATGTACTAAATCAAAGCAATGCTCATAAATTGTAGACGATTTAGGGAAAACAACACGACAATGTTTTCCAAGGATACAAGCCTCACAAACTGAGTGATCATAAGCAACAATAGGCATTATTAAGCTTAAAGCACGAGCATGAGGATGTCCTAATCTAGCATGCCATAAGAAATCTTTATTAGCAAAAACACAGGATTTGAAAGCTAAGGAATCCAAATTGCTTGGAGGGTCTTCAAGAACATAGAGCTCATCTTGAGTTACACCACCTCCAAGTATCTTACCACTCTTAATATCCTCAAAGTAAACATTGTTAGGCCCAAATGTAACATTGCAATTGAGGTCTTTAGTAGCCTTTTTGACAAAAACTAGATTAGACTTAAATTTAGGTACAAAGAATGCATTAGTTTCTTTGTCAAATAGTCTTAATTTTCCGGTTCCTTCAATTGGAATACCCTTACCATCAGCTATAGTTACTTGTCCTAGACATGGTTCAATGTTCTTTAATAACCTAGCATTGCTAAATCATATGGTGAGAAGCACCTGAATCCACTACCAACTTATGATCTGGTTTATCAAGCGATTTATGGGAGTAGAGTGTGATACCGGAGAGTTTTGAGGCATAGGCCTTGATGAGATCCTCCAAGTCACTCTTCTTAACATACTCCATGGATACATTCATAGCTAGCTACCCTCCTTGGTTGGATGAACTTGCCGGTTCAGTCGCAACCATTTGAGAGATGTTAGCCTTTGAATCCTTGAACCGGTTTGGCTTGAGATGAGGATGAAGTATCCAGCACTTGTCCTTGATGTGGCCATTCCTCTTACAATGCTCACACATCACACTTTCCTATCCTCTTGCTTAAACACGCTTTTGTTGGCCATGACTAGTTCTCCTTTACCACCAAACAAACCAATGTTGCCTTGCTCCCTTTGAATCCGTGGGCACACCTCTTCGAAATCAGGGAGTTTTGGCTCTCTCAGGATGGACTTAATCACATCCTTAAAGGCTGGATTTAGGTTGAGAAGGAGCCCAAATATCTTGTCTTGTTCCTTCCTTCATTAAGCACCTTTGGATCCATAGAACTTGGTCTCAACATGTCAAGCTCGGACCATGTTGACTGGAACTTGCCCAGGAATTTTGTGAATTCCATATCCTCTTGGTGTAGATCATTGAGAGCCTTCTTAACCTCATACACACGGCTGAGGTTTGAAACATCCCCATACACCCTCTTGAGAGTGTCCCAAAGAGACTTGGCAGTTTCACAATGTGAATAAGCTTCAAGCATGGATGGGTCCAATGAATTTTGGAGGAATCCAAGGACTGATTGATCTTCTTGGAACCACCTAGCTTCTTCTTTTCTTGTTGCCTCATCCTTCTTCTCCTTTGGATCATCTATAGATGGAGTATTATCCTCCAAGACGTGATTCCAAAGTCCTTTGCCACAAATGGCTGTCTTGATGGTTCTTGACCATAATGTGTAGTTCAAGCCTTTGAGAACTACTGCTATCACCGTAGGTTTCAGGCTGGAACTAAATTGAACTGTATCCTCCATTGTTAGGCTTTGAAGAGCTCAAAGGAAGCAGCTTTTATGGTTGAATGAAACCGTGAGTTTTTAGTCTAAAGACTGAGAGATTTTTGACAGAATTTTAGATTAGAAACTGAGAGATTTGAGTAGAAAAAATAAGAGAATGATCTTATGCTCTGATACCATGAAAGAATATTGAGATTATAGAGGAGAAATGTGAAGAATTGAATCTGAAAACTCAAAGAGAAGTATGAGAAAATGACTTAGACTTATGGAGAAGAATCTCCTAAGAGTATATTATACATTGAGTCTTTACAGCCCTTTTATAGAGGATTTACAATGGGAACACAAAAGAAAACGAATTCAAACTTGTGGATGAGTTTGAATAGAGGAGGAGCCTGTCAACAACCAATGAGAAGAGAGGAGACAGCAGGCATGACTGTTTGGTTTGGTTACCAAGACTGTGTGCAGCAGGCATGACTGTTTGGTGTGGTTACCAAGACTGTGTGCAGCAGGCATGACTGTTTGGTGTGGTTACCAAGACTGTGTGCAGCATGGGCATGTCCTTTTCACCTTGATTCTTCTCCCAAGGTAGCTATTTAACCATTTCAACCATGTGGTTAATAATAACCCATCCTTTTTCATTTCCCTTGTTATTCAAACTGAATTTTCGTGCTCACACTTGCCTTGTAGGTCAAGATAGGTCTTATTTGATTTTCCTATGTCAATAGGAATGTCTACATTCATAGTCAAAATAAGAGTTAATGAAGTCAAGGTCTTTGGTCAAGGTCTTTGGTCAAATCTTCCCTTGTAATTGTAATCAATTTAATGTTGTAGGCTCCTCATATTTACGCCCCCTTATAGTATAAATAGGAGCTTTCAGTTGTAAACTTGATCATTCAACTTTTAAAATAAAAACAGCTTCTTTTCTTAAATTTGAGAGTGATTCTCTTCTTAATCTGATTGTTGGTGTGTAATATCCTTCAGTCAACATTTAGTAGCCTTAGTGTGTAATATCTAAGCTACTATCTTAGGTAAATCAGTAGTCTTTCCACAACTACTATGTGACCCTTCAATCCACAACCTTTGACAGATTGAATTTCGATTCATTTTGTTGCAAAGTCTATCTCAACCGCATCCAGTTATAATGTACAAATCATTATAACTGGAAAAATATAAACAAAACCATAATTGTGTTGTTCTAAATTATATTTTCAATGTTTATATGAGTAGTATAAGGTTAAAGAAAAATGTGTTAAGTGTTTTATCTAAATGATATATAAATTTGGTAAATGTGTAAGTTGTTATTGTTTACTTAATAATTGAAGTTTATACAACTCAGAATCATATAATCAATCTCATATAATTTATTATTTGCACCAAATTCTTATAATTTATGGTTTGGGTATTATTTGTAACTAATTTGCCACAATATTGGCACCACATAACAAAATTGTTGATGTGGTCACAAATTAGACCAATTTGCAACCACTCTTTATTTTTATATGTACCAATTTGTGACCACATCGTATTTTTAAACTGTGATCGCAAATTGGTCATAATTTTTGTGATCAATTTGTGATCACTTCTAAATTTAAAGGTGGTCGCAAATTGGTCGCAAATTTGCGACCACTTTTAAATTTTGGAGGGAGTTGAAAATATTTCAAAATTTTTGACTCTCTCTTTTTAACATGTGGTCGCAAATTAGTCACAAATTTACGAGCAATTTGTGGTCACCAATTAATTTGGTCAGTTTGTGACTGATTTGTATGGTCGCAAATATTTTTTGTATATACGTGAATTCTTCCCTCTCATTTTCACACTTTAAACATCCAAATACTTTCTCAAAATCCTCTCAATTACTTCAAACATTTTCCTAACCAAAAAACCTACATACGTGATGGCAAGTACCGGTAGATCGGTGAAAATCCGTGAAAGACGATAAATCCCATCGTCTTCCGTCCGTAACTCATCGGCCTCCTCTAACCCCTCACCCACCGCTTATAGAGCGGTATCCCGCTTTCTTCCCCAATACACATTCAACCCTCCCCCTCCCCACTCGGTGCATGAAACCGAACTGTCTCATCGGTTTTAGAAATTGGAGGAGCATGAGGACGAAGATGTTACGCCTTCTGAAATAGAAACGGGAGATCAAACTATCACACTAGATAGTTTTTTAAAAATTCCGGAGCGCGACCACTACTTGACAGTGTTGTCCCCAATGCTGGCACTGAACACGACCTGGTAAGTAATTAAATTCTTTTAATTATTTATTTAAAATTATAATAATAAATAATAAATGTAAATTAAATTTATTATAAATATTTAATTAAAGATATTTAAATTTAGATTATAATTAAAATTTTTAAAAAAATTATTTGAAATTAATAATATTTAATATATTTAAATTATTAGTTTTGGCTCTAACCCGTTAGATTTCAAAAAATTTTAAAACAAATTGGTGACCCCTACTACGTTGGATGGTCATGCCATCTGAACGACAAAAGAAATATTTTATAGAATTTGCGGCCAATATATTTTTTTTTATTATTATTTTTTAATATAAATTATTACTTACTAATATTAATAAAATTTAAATTTGCAAGCAACTGTACGCATGTGATTCTATGATTACCTTGGTGGTACAAAAAGAATTTGAAACCATCTCTACTAGACGGATGAAATAGATGGTGAGCATGGTTCATACAACCGGCAAACAAATGAGATGGATTCCCCTAATCTGTACAAAACAATGACAAACTAGTAGGAAACAGAAACGACGAGCGAGAGGACTAACAAATCTTCCAATAATCGGAACTCATCTCGGGATGGCCTTGGTCCGCACAAATATTTTTCGAGCCAAATATCCTACATCCAGATTCAACAGGAAATGGTAAGTAATTTAAATTAATTATAAAATTTAAATTTAAATTTAAATTTAATTGTTAAGTTATTTATAATTTATTTAAAAATTAGGAAAATAATTTGGGACGACCGGTTTCAATTGGAAAACACTTTATAAAGACTCACACTTGGGATGATGGGACGTATGCTGATTTGAAGGCAAACAAAATCGGTGAAGCATATGAACGAAACATCCAAGAAAAAATGGCGATAGTTGAGATGGATCCATGTGAAACATCGGACGGTTCTTCGTGCCGACCTAGAGCTGTTCCAGGAGCAAAAGAATGAAATATTCATTCAGGCATAATTTAATTTTAATAACATTTCTTTTATTTTAAATTTATTTTTACTAATTTAATTTTTTTAATTATTTTTTCGTCTTCTATTGCGGATGATACATGACATCTTTACGGCCTCAGTAGTCTTAACCGNGAATTCTTCCCTCTCATTTTCACACTTTAAACATCCAAATACTTTCTCAAAATCCTCTCAATTACTTCAAACATTTTCCTAACCAAAAAACCTACATACGTGATGGCAAGTACCGGTAGATCGGTGAAAATCCGTGAAAGACGATAAATCCCATCGTCTTCCGTCCGTAACTCATCGGCCTCCTCTAACCCCTCACCCACCGCTTATAGAGCGGTATCCCGCTTTCTTCCCCAATACACATTCAACCCTCCCCCTCCCCACTCGGTGCATGAAACCGAACTGTCTCATCGGTTTTAGAAATCGGAGGAGCATGAGGACGAAGATGTTACGCCTTCTGAAATAGAAACGGGAGATCAAACTATCACACTAGATAGTTTTTTACAAATTCCGGAGCGCGACCACTACTTGACAGTGTTGTCCCCAATGCTGGCACTGAACACGACCTGGTAAGTAATTAAATTCTTTTAATTATTTATTTAAAATTATAATAATAAATAATAAATGTAAATTAAATTTATTATAAATATTTAATTAAAGATATTTAAATTTAGATTATAATTAAAATTTTTAAAAAAATTATTTGAAATTAATAATATTTAATATATTTAAATTATTAGTTTTGGCTCTAACCCGTTAGATTTCAAAAAATTTTAAAACAAATTGGTGACCCCTACTACGTTGGATGGTCATGCCATCTGAACGACAAAAGAAATATTTTATAGAATTTGCGGCCAATATATTTTTTTTTATTATTATTTTTTAATATAAATTATTACTTACTAATATTAATAAAATTTAAATTTGCAAGCAACTGTACGCATGTGATTCTATGATTACCTTGGTGGTACAAAAAGAATTTGAAACCATCTCTACTAGACGGATGAAATAGATGGTGAGCATGGTTCATACAACCGGCAAACAAATGAGATGGATTCCCCTAATCTGTACAAAACAATGACAGACTAGTAGGAAACAGAAACGACGAGCGAGAGGACTAACAAATCTTCCAATAATCGGAACTCATCTCGGGATGGCCTTGGTCCGCACAAATATTTTTCGAGCCAAATATCCTACATCCAGATTCAACAGGAAATGGTGAGTAATTTAAATTAATTACAAAATTTAAATTTAATTGTTAAGTTATTTATAATTTATTTAAAAATTAGGAAAATAATTTGGGACGACCGGTTTCAATTGGAAAACACTTTATAAAGACTCACACTTGGGATGATGGGACGTATGCCGATTTGAAGGCAAACAAAATCGGTGAAGCATATGAACGAAACATCCAAGAAAAAATGGCGATAGTTGAGATGGATCCATGTGAAACATCGGACGGTTCTTCGTGCCGACCTAGAGCTGTTCCAGGAGCAAAAGAATGAAATATTCATTCAGGCATAATTTAATTTTAATAACATTTCTTTTATTTTAAATTTATTTTTACTAATTTAATTTTTTTAATTATTTTTTCGTCTTCTATTGCGGATGATACATGACATCTTTACGGCCTCAGTAGTCTTAACCGAATTCACGGATCGGGTAGGCGAAGTGGCTTCTCATCCACAATTTTCGATTTTGTCACGCTACAAAATCAACTACTCATCACGTATTGACAAATTGAAAAACATGTTGCAAGAAATGCGCGTATGAAAGAAGTAAATGCGCGAATGCAAGAAGGAAATGCTCGAATAGAGGAACGAGTTTCGCAATTGGATGAAAAAAGAAGACAATATAAATTACGGGATTAGGAAAACCAAAGTCGTATAAACAATTTGGAGATGCTTGTCAGCTACTTGCAACGGACGGACCCTGAATTTGCGATGTTTATGCAGGACAATAATGCACCGCCCGGATCATCCAATGCGTCGCCAACATTTTCAGCATCCAACTTTTAATTCCCGCCTCCGGATAGTGTTTAGTTTTTTTCATTTTTATTTAATATAAATTTATAATTAATAATTTTTTATAATTTTCATTCAATAATTTATTTATATTTTAATTTAAAACATAATTAGTAATTTAATTCAAAAATATAATTATTACTAAATAATAATTATTAAAAATATATATTATTAATAATTAATATTTATTAAATATTACTAATAATTAATTTATTATTATATTTAAATTATAAAATAAATTTAATATTATAAATAATTAATAAAAATATTTAATATTTTATTACAAAATCGATTACTTTAAATTTAAATATTTTTTAATTTTAAAATATTTTTCTATATAAATTATTTTGGTTTTCTTAGAAAAAAATTAATTGTGGCACATTGGTCGCAAATTTATCACAAATATTTATGACCAATTTGCGACCACGCCGAAAATTAGTCGCAAATTGGTCACAAGTGTTTGTGACAGATTTGCGACCATTGCCGGTTTACAAAAGAAGTGTGGTAGCAAATCGGTCACAAACTTTTGTTACCAATTTGCCACCACGTTTCTACCGTACTTATTTAGACCCTTATTGAAGATCACTAAACAACCCGATCAGTTGGTCTAACTCCTCTTGTGGAAATACTTCCATGCAAATTATTCGTTAAAGTCATGACAGCTAATCATGTAGTTTACATGAGTACTAGCGACCACACTATCCGATCAAATCTATGATTCGTCCTTCACGTACTGAATCGCCAAGTGCTTTCTAAACTCAATCGGACACATGATTGTCTCATAGTTTCTCTCTAACATATTTATCTAGTTGTCTGCTGCAATCGGGGTGATTCTTCCATTAAAAATTTTTGTGTTCAAATTCCTTAATATATTCAAAGCATCCCAATATGTGGACTCCTTATCCCGTACTAGTATCCTTAGCACTAGAATAGACGGTGGTGGGTATTGAAGTGCCACAACTTCTTGAACAGGAGGTTCTGGAGCAGCAAGCTCTAGAGCTCCCTGTTGAGGCACTGTAACTCCTGATACAAGTTTTCTCCTGGAACTTTGATACGAGCATGGAAAGCACACAAAAGGAGAAGCTCATGGTTAGGAATGAACCAGTGGAACATGAAGAATCTCTTGCACTGCCAGCTGGACCATTAACCCGAGCCAAAGCCTAGAAACTCAAAGAGGCAATCAGCCGCATGCTCAACAAGGAGAATGCACAACAAATTCACTTGAGCTTGAATGGAGAAGTGCCTAAAAGCACTCTGATTTTAGTACAAGTTCAAGAAAGCATACAAATGAGTATGTGATCCATTTGTACTCTTTTTCCCTTATCCATAAGTTTTCTCCCATTGGGTTTTCTTGGTAAGGTTTTTAATGAGGCAAATGAATCACATTACAACCAGCCCAATTTGTTGTTTAAAATCAAAAGGAGTTCAATTCAAAATGATCAAAATTGGCATCATCAAAGGGGGGGAAAAGTGTCTACATTCATAGTCAAAATAAGAGTTAATGAAGTCAAGGTCTTTGGTCAAGGTCTTTGGTCAAGTCTTCCCTTGTAATTGTAACAATTTAATGTTGTAGGCTCCTCATATTTATGTCCCCTTATAGTATAAATAGGAGCTTTCAGTTGTAAACTTGATCATTCAACTTTTCAAATAAAAACAGCTTCTTTTCTTAAGTTTGAGAGTGATTCTCTTCTTAATCTGATTGTTGGTGTGTAATATCCTTCAGTGAATATTTAGTACCCTTGGTATGTAATATCTAAGCTACTATCTTAGGTAAATCAGTAGTCTTTCCGCAGCTACTGTGTGACCCTTCAATCCACAACCTTTGAACAGATTGAATTTCGATTCATTCTGTTGAAAAGCTTATCTCAACCGCATCCAGAAGTGCATTCCTTGAGAGGTTCGCATCATTGTGTTCTGCAATCGGGTGATTCGTCCATTAAAAATGTTTGTGTTCAAATTCCTTAATATATTCAAAGCATCCCAATATGTGGGCTCCTTATCCCGTACTAGCATCCTTGGCACTAGAATAGACGGCGGTGGGTATTGAAGTGCCACAACCTCTTGAACAGGAGGTTCTGGGGCAGCAAGCCCTAGAGCTCCCTGTTGAGGCACTGTAACTCCTGATACAGGTTTTCTCCTGGAACTTGCTACAAAAATAGTGCTAACACCTCAGGCATAACTTGCATCACAACTACACTTAGCACCGCATAAACCACCACACGAGCAAAAACAGTTGGTTATGGAACTAGAGTGACACCTTCCTGCTCAAGCAGCAGATCAATATGGTTGCATTCACGATCTCCACCATGCACACCAAACCTCCAATTAACTCTCCTTGAATGCATAATATCCACATAGACATCCAATTTAGACTTCACATCCAATAGTATTATAAATCAGCGAAGATTAAATGACAACATGAAAAGTACTCTGAGTGGTGCTCTCAAATTTAGAATATATGTTTCTTTTCCTTTTTTTAGAAAAATGATTTTTTTAACTACAAAACTTTATAAAAAACTCTCCAAGTCAAAACCAGAGTAGCAACCTAACTGTGATATCAAAAATTGTCACACCTGTCTACAAAATACATGACATGTGTCATCGTCTCGTTTTCAACTTATAATTTATTTGAAACCGCATTTAACAAATAAAATCTAAATATTAACTTTTGTTAAAAGAATTCTGCTTCAAAACCAGATTTAAAATTATTTAAAAATGTAAAACAACAACTTCGGAAATTCAACAATATTAAAAGTTTTGAAATAAATAATATCTAAAAACTTCCAAAACGTAACACCATCTTGAGTCACCTGCACCACTACTATTCAAACTCACGTGCATTCAAAAGTAGGCATGAGTAATATAATTATTGAGTGCAACGATCACACCTATCCACAGATCTACATTATACATGTATCTATCTAATCTTGATAAATATTTCTTTTACTAATGAAAATTAGTACGATTGAATAAGAAAAACAGCAATAATAACGAACTATTTATACTTAAACTATGGTCCTCTAAGCGACAAAAAAATCCTTCCTCATCTTCAACAACGTCGGTTTAAGGATTTGGAACCACCAAAGTCATGTCTGCTTTCCACCAAAGCCACGTTGGTCTAATTACTCACGTCAAGCTCCTGCCACGTAGAACGCTAGTTGTTTCCGTTCTGCTAGATGTTGATGAACTATGACTTAACACCGATGTTATCATAGCCCAACATCCATAAACGCAGTTAAAAGGACTAAAAATTTTCAAATCCATCATATTCCCGTTACGTGAACAACACGTTTTGCTAAAATTTATTCCCATATTAAATAAATCAAATATTATATTTACTTAAGCTCAAAATTTAATATTTATCTAATAATCATATTACTTTATTTCAACTAATTAATTTATCATAGTTTATTTTGCTACACCATAATAAACTATAAATAATTTACCTTCCTTAAACAATTAACTTCTATAAAATAATGATTCAACATAACAATTTACCTTCCTTCCTTAGGAGAAGTGCCTTCCTTAATACTATGTCTTAATATTTAATTATTTATTATTTAAATAAATTTCTAATATGTTTTAAGTTCTTTTTTTTATTTATAATACACAATATAAAACACTAAATACATGACAATTATGTTTGCAACAAATAACTATAACTCTAAACACTATACACAATTCAATCTTTTATTTCATCTTTAAACCGAATACTCATTGAAATAAATATATATAAATATATGATGAAAATCTTATATCACGTCTCAGCTCATAGTGGAGTTTGGATCAATGGAATGTCGGAATCGTCGATCATGCATAAACTTCTTTTCCTCTGGCGATGGTACACATGATCAGTTGGACTCTCCAACGATGAGTTTTCTATCTCTCTGGTCTGTCAAAATCTCTCTCTTCTCTTTTTGTGTTTTTGTACGGCTGTCTCTAATCACTTTTAGTGACGTCTCATATAGGCATTGAAGTTAATTATAATTTGAGATGAATTGTCGGTTCTACCTTAACTTCCAGTTTCGTGGATTTTATGGTTTAAAATCGGACCTGGAATGTTACAGTCAGTTTAAATTTCCACGACCGTGGCGCGAAACCATGGCATGCAGCCCATCATAGTGATTAAACAACGGCCAATGGGTACTCGCGTGCATTGGTCGGCGGTCCCAAAATTGAGCTAAAATTTCGCTTTTTATTTTTTTTATGAAACTTGATATATAAAAGAAGTTAAACTAATCTAAAACTCTTCTCACTAGATTAACTCCCATTATTGGCGCTGTTTAAAGTCCCTAGCTAGAACTAGAATGCATTCATGTGTAGGGATGTGTTTTTGGGAAAATCGTATTTCCCAGTATTCTTTGAGTATCATTAGGTAGTTTAATCCTTTTGATTGATATGCATCCTCTCCTACCATCCTTCAAGAACTTCATAATTAGAATGACATCTTTTGTATGCTTTCTCATCTCTAGAATCTCTTACTTCATAAGGGATTATGATATTACTTCTAAGAATTATAATGATTTTGGCTTCTTCTTCTGTCGCTTTTGCAATATCTGAGGTAGATTCATATCCCTTACAAGGATGTCTTGGTATGGCTATCTTATAAAACGTTGCTGTAAATAATAAATTTCCTGCTGATTTTGGAAAAAGTACGAAGTTTTTAGTATGATCGAATAGTAGACCAACATCCTCCAAAATAGTGATTCTAAAATGGAAGTTCTTTTAATGTTTCATCCATTCTAGAATATAAAAATAAGTTCGAACAACGTAATCTTCAATATATAATTTCAGGTTAGTAAAAAATCCTCTTGGTGTCATTTCAAATGCATTTCCAAAGATAAGGCTTAGGTTCGTTGGATCAATGTCGTGCAATCCTTATTTATCTACATATATTAGAGTGACTATCTATTTTTCCTCCGAACTATCGTATAGCACTAAATACCCGTAAAACTAATGTCACGGTTTATATATCTACGATGGAGAAGTAGAAAACATATTTTTTCCTCAATTGAAAATTCGAAACCAATTTTCCTCGAGCAGCTGAGTTACTTGGTTTACGACAGAAACCATTGCCATATCTAATTGGGTTTCGAACTTTCAATAGAGGGGGAATATGTTTTTAATTTTTAATTGAATGAGAAATATGTTTTCAACTTTTAATTGAGTGAGAAATATATTTTCAACTTTTAATTGAGGGAAAAATATGTTTTCAACTTCTCCAGCGTAGATATATAAACCGTGACATTAGTTTTATGGGTATTTGATGTTATACGATAGTTCTGCGAGGGAAATACATCGTCAGCCCACATATATTTTTTGGCATTGTATTAACTTTTGTTCATTTATCATAAATGCAATGAAAAAATTCTTTAGTTGAGCAAGGAAAGAAAAAATGATATGAATGAGAGTGAGAGTTTTGTCAAGACTAATTGAATGTATTTTAATGTCTTGTTTATTCATTGATGTAAAGTTCATATATATACAACATACAATTTCACGAAAAGAAATCTAAATCTACAAAATGGAAATCTAAATTTACAAAATGAAAATTATACATACACAAATCTTAAGTTACTTGAAAATCAAATTTATGGTCTAATACCCTCCACAAGTTGGAGCCTGCAAATTTTGAATGCCCAACTTGAGAAAAAATGAATCAAACTCTTTGTTGTCCAACGTCTTGGTAAGAATGATTTTTTGTAGAAACATATGTGGCTTTAATCATACCATTTAGAATGTAATCCCAAATAAGATGACAACTTAGTTTTATATGTTTCGTCCGTTCATAAAAACAGGATTACCACTTATGTATAATATGATTGGCTGTCACATCGGAGCGTAATGGGGTCGGTATGATCAATGCCCAGCTCAAAGAGAAGGTATTTGAGCCAACATAATTCGCGCACTAGCTATATCACGATACTGATCTTCAGTAGAACATGAAACAGAGTTTTGTTTCTTTGTTTTCTAAAAAATAGGAGAATCACCAAACTGGACAATCCAACCACTTATAGATTTCCTAGACAAAGTACCACTTGGCTAATATGAGTCACACCAACCTGTTAAATGGAACTGAGAATCAGTCCGTAGTAAAATACCTTAACCAAGTGTTCCTTTCAAGTACCGAATCACTTTTAATGCAGCCAACTAGTGGTCTTCTTTTGGTTGTTGCATAAATTTGGGATAAAATATAAATGGCATAAGAGAGATCTCGACGAGTAGAAACAAAATAGACAAGTCTACCGACAAGACCACGATACTTTTCCGGGTTATTAACAACGCATCTTCAACAAGTGCCAATCAAAAATTTGGGTTGATAGGCGATCCCACGAGTTTACAACCCAACCGTCTAACTTTTGTCATGATATCCAGTGCATATTTTCTTTGGCAAATATAGAAACAAGAAGGACTATGAGGAATCTCTAAACCAAAAAAATACTTAATAGGCATAAATTCTTGAATAGTAGAACGCATAAATGATCAAATCGTCAACATACACCAAAATTTGAAAAGATACACCACCATGATAAAAAGAAACAGACAATAACCCCATTGTGTTTGCTTGAAACCATACTTTTGAAGAGCAGCACCGAGTTTAGAAAATCAACAATGAGAAGGTTGTTTAAACCATAAAATTGATTTTCGGAGATGACGAACTCTCTTACCATTAAGGGAAGAAAGTTCAGGTGGTGTTATTATATAGACTTATTCATCAAAATTTATGTGAGGAAAGGCATTATGAACAACCATTTGATGAACTTCTTTTTGCAGAAATATCCAATATGAGATGAACCGTTGTCATTTTAGAGATAGGTGCGAATGTCTCTGTATAATTCAAGTCTTCTACATACTTGATGATTTCCAAAAATAACTAGCCGAGCTTCATAATGCTCAAGGAAACCATCGGCTTTGAGTTTGATCTTGAAAACCCATTTGTTTCCGATGACTTTCTTGTAAAGAGGAAGTTCAAGTATGATTATCTTCCAAAGAAATAATAGGCTAAATTTTTGATTATTGTATCACAGTTGTTGGTTCGCCCAGGGCAGGTGGACTCAATCTCATCATTAGAATCGACTTCAGTATGTGTTGAAAATGGTAATGTATGTGGAGTAGAGTCAAACGCCAAAAAGAATGAAGAATTGGGAACAACCATGTGCAAATTAAAAATAGTCTCGTCGAAAATAACATCTCGAAAAGCAAAAAAAATTGGATCCATATCATAAAGTTTCCATCCTTTATTGCCATAAAGATATCCAACAAATACACAACACCGGCTTCGTGATTGAAATTTGTCACTGTTACGAGCAAATTATGAGCTTGAGCTAAGCAGCCAAAATACGTAAGTGTTTCTAGGAAAGAGCCTGACCATAGAAATTTTCAAATAGAGTCTTACCATGAAGAACTTGTGACGCCGTATTATTGATTGAATATACAGCATTAAGAACACATTCTCTGTAGAATGCGATAGCAAGGTTTCTTTGAAAAATTAGTGCTCGAGCAACTTCTAATATATGTCAATGCTTGTGTTCAATACGCGCATTCTATTGTGGTGTGTGAACGCATGACGTTTCATGAATGATCCTATTTCTTGAAAAAGTCGCAATAGATAGATAAACTCGATTCCATTATCGCTTCGTATAGCTTTGATCTTTTTAGAGAATTGTCTATCGATCATAGATAACTAGTTCCGAAGATAATGGATAATATGAATCTTGTAAAGAAAAAGATATATCCAAACAACTCGAGATTAATCATTAACAATGGTCAAAAATAATGAGATCTATAAAATGCTGGAGTATTATAAGAACCCCATATATTGCAATGGATTAAATCTAAACCTGTGTTTGCATCATTCAAAGAATTTAGAAAAAACATCAAGAGTTTTTTTCCTATTAGCCAAATATCACAACTGTTGTTTAAAAGCTCACTAGTAGTATGAGAAAAATCCTTATCTCCAGAATTTTGAAAAGACAGATGGCCTATGCCATAAAGCAAAATCTTTATGAACACTTGTCTGATTAGAAGCAACTTTATCAAATATATGAAACCGGTAAAATTCTTCTCCCTTTCGATCACCCGCTTCAATTAGTGTTCGCCTAGTGTGATCTTGTAATATTACCAATTTATCAGTGATTTATCCAACAAGAAAATTTTGGGTAATAAGCTGGCTGAAAGATATCAAATTCATATGAAATCCTGGCACAAAATAGTTTTTTTCAGACATAAAAATGTTGTAAAAGAACAGTGAAATATTGTTATGATAAAACATTCTCTCCGGCAAGAAGTTTCATTGAAACGAGGAAGATACTTCAAATGTTTTGCAGCAAATATTTGTTTCCGGTCATATGATGTGTGACACTTCTGTCTAGAATCCATATAATCTCATAATTCTTACCACTTAAGTGATCATTGATATTGTTAGATTCAAAAACACATTGAATAGTACGCCATTGTGCATTAGAAACACCACTTAAACCTTACCGATTAGCATCAGTAAGAAGAGAACTACAAGTTGTAGTCATTGAATTCACAGCAACTATCTGAGTGTTTTTTTGCTCTTGGTTGGAAGTTCCGACCACGTTCATTGGAGACAACGCAAGAATTGGTTTTGCGTTGATCTTCCCACCAATCTGGAAAGCCCACAACTTTAAAACATGACGATGCTTCATACCATTACGAGAACAAGCCGTACACATATGAGATGGGTCACGATTCACAGGTCCAATATGAGGGATTTCACGAAAGCTAATGTTACTACATGTATATCCACTAACTCGAGAATCATTCCAAGGCATTAGCGAAGCTGATTAATGAGGAGATGGCATTTGGGGTGCAAAACTCATGACTTTAGTTTCCTTCATATATCAAAACGAAATGTTTAATTCTGAACTACCATTTGATACACATTATCAGAGTCATGTAATGGTGTGAGAGCACAAATATGAGAACGTATGGCTCCATGCACAGCATCATCAAAGCTAGAAAGAAAATCATGAATTTTAAGTTCTTTTAATTCTTTGTCATGAGTGGTATTGATATCACACACACTTGCCATATTCACAATGCTTCTAGATAGTACATTCGATAATACTATCCCAAAGTTTAGTTAAATAACCAAAATAATCATCAACTGAATGTACCTTATTGTTAGCAAGTGTAATCAGAAGCTGCTGTAAACTAGCCCCATTTTTAATCGAGAATCGTTTGCGAATAATTTCCCATAAATCACGTGCAGTTTCATGTGTGGAGATAGTAGACTGGATTCTAGGTTCGTTGGTGAGCTTTATCCAACCCACAAGGAGATGATTCTTTGCAGTCCAATTTTTGAGATGAAGAGAATTAGCTGTTGGCTTTGATATGCTCCCATTGATGAAACCGAATTTTTGGCAAAAACTGAGAGCCATCTGTAAATTGATAGCTCATTCATCATAATGGAAACAGTTGAGTAACTCCTCAAATATGACAACACCGGGATTGTAAATGGAAGTTAAATCTGTAAAAACACGATTTTTCCAATGAACACAACTGATAATTGTGAATAAAATTACATATAATAAAATGTAAAATACCGATACAAGAAATTTGGAAAGATTCGATTTGCACAGGCAAGAAAATATTTCTTTAATTTTGAAAACGCCCCGTATTGTGACGGTTGCATGGCGTTCCAAATCCCATGATACAACTGCAACTATTCTGTCTTGCACAATCCAAGAATAGAATCCAACGAATGCTTTTCTATGTTGCACTCTCAGACTCAACATGTGAGGGATTTTTATGTGTATTTTTTTACATTTTTATAATGAGAAAACCAAAAGTTTCTTTTCCTTTCTTTTTCATCCTCATTTTCCATCATTCATTATTCTCTTAATGATTCACCATATGAGTTTATAAAGAGGTTACTCCATTTTTAATGAGAATTAATTTTCCACTAAAAATCATTATGATTTTTTATGTTACAAAACAATAAACCAAATTAATTTGGTTGTATATTTAACTTAACTCAATTAAGAAGATATTGACTAGTTGACCTAGTCAACAAATAACAAATGAGGTTTGAACCAAACCACAATAAAAATTGTACCGACCATTGGTTTATTTGCTAAATTCCGAAAAATCGAAATTCGAGTTCGGTTATCTCCTTCCACTAATACACCAAAGTGTATCCAAAGTTTTGAGTTTTTGTTATTGATTCTCCGCTTGATATACAAGAGAGATTTCACCTCTAACTTCTAATGTGGGACAAATTACATTTGTTCATTTTATGTTTATCAAGCAACCACTTTAGATACTCATTTCTCATTCAAGCGAACTTTGGTTTTAACGTCTTCGTTAGAAAACTCACTGGAAAGTGATCGACAACCACTTCCGTAAAACCGAGTTCCAACAATCCCCCACATGAATAGAAATGACTCTAAACACGTGACGACTCGATAGACTTAACAAAACTAACTATCTAAACAAGACTCGACAAGACTAGACATAAAGACTTTCGAGAGTAAAAACAAAAAATCCACTGTATATGAGTTGGTAGCTTTTTCAGCCTTGAACCAATCATTGTTAAAAGCTATCGGATTTACTCGACCAGAAGGTGAACATGATGTCTTGAATCCTCTGGGCTTTTATGTAAACCGAGACAATAACTATAACACAATTTCTTTTCTCATAGAACTAGGTTCTCTATTCTGTTTATTTTGGTTGTGAACATGTCTGGTTAATCATGAGTGAATTTGGAGAATATAGCATTTCTTTCATTCTCCTAGAAACGGCCCCATTTCACACTCACAAGGTGATTCGCCATTACCTTTGTTTTAATGAGCATTATTTAATACTACAATTATATCTCAAAGCTATGGTCTCAAATCATTAAAAGCAACGCTTATCTTACACACATACAGGAAACAATATGTATCATCCTAGGAAATTGGGTAGAGACGTAAGTCTCAGAGTGCTATTTCAGATTACGTTTGACTTAGTTGTCCCTTTGAACCTACATCTTGGGATCTCCAGTCACGTAGGTTGGGTTACCATCAAACTTCATCTTAAATCATAGGCTTTAAACCCATTTCTCTTGATGATTTTACAATTTAATCTCATGATACCTTTAATATATGGATCCAATGTTGTAATTCAATTGGATATAATCTACTGAGATTACATCATTTGAGATTAATTTTATAATGGTTTATTTTTTCTTAAAAATGACTAAACTACTATATATAATCTATTTTTTTAGTTAGATTGTGACTATTTAGAAGGTTGTACTATAACTTGTGTAGACATTTCCACACTTTTATATATTTGTACGAATGTACTTTACCTTTGGTAAGCAACGATTTCCCCACATTTAATGAGTAATTTTGCATTCATCATCTTTTTTTATGAGTTTGAGATTTTTTTTATTTATTTATCTCACAACTTCATTTGATTCGAGTGATCATGGAAATTGTTTTTGATAAATAATGTTATTTCTACAAAATAACGCATTATTTTTCATCAAAAATTGTTTTCCTTTATCACATATAACTATTTTCATAGTTTTCTCAAGTTGGGATTTTATTTTTCACCCTTTTTTTTCTTTGTTTTAATTTTTTTAAAGTCATATTCATTGGTCTCAGCAAATCTATACATATATTAAAATGATTTGCTAAACATGCATCAACTTTTTGGCATATCACACTTGTGATATTTTCCATTAAGTTTCTTTTAAACATTTTGCTTATGTTTTTTAGAGGCATCGTTTTAAACATTATTGACATAGTCACATATGGCGCACCACTACCAATACAAAATTGGTGCGTCGACTCACAAGACTCATGATCAATATTACCTCTAAATCAATAGGATTTGGACGTAAGATAAACATCAAAATTCCATCCACATTGCAACAAAAAGTCATTAGTGGTACACCGCTCCCAATTTGGGGTATCGACTCACTATACTTGTTGCCATCATAAACGTTATTGTTAACGTTTTTATTTTACTGATACTTTTTTTCGTTTTGCACAGTTGCAAACCCAAAAAAGTATATTGAGAGTAAACGAATAATTATCGTACATCTAAATTCTTGTTCTTATGACATAAATACTTCACAAAATTATCAGTTTTTGTTAGTCTAATAATCATAACGAAATTTTCAAAATTAAGATTGTAAGAACGTGATTTTTCCAATGTGGGCAACTGATAATTATGAATAAAATTACATATAATAAAATATAAAATACCGAACAAGAATTTTGGAAAGACTCGATTTGCAGAGACGAGACACTCTTTTCTTAATTCTGAAAACGCCTTGTAGTGTTAAGATTACATGGCGTTCCGAATCCCATGATACAACTACAACTATTATGTCTTGCACAACCCAAGAACAGAATCCAACGAATGTTTTTCTATATTGCACTCTCAGACTCAGCATGTGAAGGATTTTTATGTGTATTTTTTACATTTTTATAATGAAAAAACCAAAAGTTTCTTTTCCTTTCTTTTTCATCCTCATTTTCCATCATGCATTATTCTCTTAATGATTTACCATATGAGTTTATAAAAAAATTACTCCATTTTAATGAAAATTAATTTTCCACTAAAAATCATTATGATTTTTATCTTACAAAATAATAAACCAAATTAATTTGGTTATATATTGTAACTTAACTCAATTAAGTAGATATCGACTAGTTGACTTAGTCAACAAATAACAAATGAGGTTTGAACCAAACCACAATAAAAAAATGTACCGACCATTGGTTCATTTGCTAAATTTCAAAAACTCAAAACTCGAGTTCGGTTATTTCCTTCCACTAATATACCCAAGTGTATCCAAAGTTTTGAGTTTTGTTATTGATTCTCCGCTTGATATACAAGAGAGATTTCACCTCTAAATTCCAATGTGAGACAAATTACATTTGTTCATTTTATGTTTATCAAGCAACCCACTTTAGATACTCACTTCTCATTCAAACGAACTTCAGTTTTAACGTCTTCATTAGAAAACTTACCAGAAAGTGATCGACAAACACTTCCGTAAAACCGAGTTTTAACAAAATCTTATGGAGAAATTGTCTTATATTTTGGACCAATAGTGGTAATCGACATTGTTACAAAA
>JAEVFF010001822.1:0-15527 GCA_018901945.1 Pugionium dolabratum
TTACACCTGCCTAAGTACATGAGCTACAACTCCAAATGAGTAAGGAAAAGAAACTTGTCAAGTCTAACTTTCTTATTCAACCTAGTCATGTCCAGAGAGCTTTAGCCTCGAAGGATTTAATGTTACTAATGGTTTTCAAGGAAGTTTTGAGTATAGAACAGGGACAGGTAGAGCTACCTCATGAAGTAGCAACACTCTCAACAAATTCCAGGATGTATTTCCAGAGGAGATACCAGCAGGCTTGTCTCCTTTACGTGGCATAGAGCACCAGATCGACCTAGTGCCCAGAGCAGCCCTGCCCACCGGCCAGCCTACCGGTTGAGTCCAGAGGAGTCCAAGGAGCTTGAGAAGCAAGTCAAGGAGCTCCTGGAGAAAGGATATGTTCGAGAGAGCCTCAGTCCATGTGCTGTACCAGTGCTGCTAGTGCCCAAGAAGGATGGGACTTGGCGCATGTGCGTGGACTGCCGAGCAATCAACAACATCACAGTCAAGTATAGGCATCCAATACCACGACTGGATGACATGCTAGATGAGCTGAGTGGAGCCACGGTCTTCTCCAAGATAGACCTCAAAAGTGGATACCACCAGGTAAGAATGAAGGAAGGTGATGAGTGGAAGACTGCTTTCAAGACAAAGCAAGGGCTCTACGAGTGGACAGTCATGCCATTTGGCTTGACTAATGCCCCAAGCACCTTCATGCGCCTTATGAACCAAGTTCTTAGGGCGTACATCAGTAAGTTCGTAGTACTTTACTTTGATGACATTCTGGTTTATAGTAAGTGCCTACGGGAACACCTCACACATCTTGAGATGGTACTTAAAACCCTTCGACAAGAAGAGCTTTATGCCAATCTCAAGAAGTGCACTTTTTGTACTGATAAGCTTGTCTTTTTAGGTTTTGTTGTGAGTTCACAGGGCCTACAGGTTGATGAAGAGAAGATTCGAGCCATACAAGAATTGCCAACACCAGGAAACATCAGCCAAGTAAGGAGCTTCCACGGACTGGCCAGCTTCTATAGGAGATTCGTGCCCAACTTCAGCAGTATTGCCTCACCACTGACGGCAGTAGTAAAGAAGAACGTGGGATTCAGCTGGGGAGAAGCTCAGGAGAAGGCATTCCAGGCCTTGAAGGACAGCCTTACACACGCACCAGTGCTAGTCCTTCCCGACTTCAACAAGACGTTTGAAGTGGAATGTGATGCCTCTGGAATAGGCATAGGAGCAGTGCTACACCTACGGCAGGAGAGGTTCCCAAACCTAAGGAGTTCCAAGCTAGCACCAAGAGGAGATGGACCATTCATAGTGCTCGAGAGGATCAACAACAACGCCTACCGGATCGAGCTTCCAGGTGAGTTTAATGTGTCCAATACGTTCAATGTTACTGACTTGGCCCCTTTCCATGCAGATGATCTAGTTTTGAGGACAAAACCTACTGAAGAGGGAGGGAATGATGAGGACATCAGGTCGTACATCCAGCCAGGAGACCAGACTGGCCGCCCAGGAAGCTTGCCCGAGACAGCAGGACCATCTGGCGCGCCTGCCGGACCAGACAGTACCGCCGGACCTTCGACCTATAGGACCAGACCCGTCAACATCGCCGGCGGAGAGGCCCAAGCTTCCGGCACACTTGGTGGGGACGTGAATGACACCGCCGGTCCCCCTGATGGCACCGCCGACTCCGGGATCAACTTGGCCGGTCCTGACGTCATTCCGGCCAGTACCGCGCACAGTCCAGCCGGTACAGGCGATCCAGCCGAGTACACGCGCACTTCCACTTCTACACAAGAGGACTCGGACCAAATGAACTACCAGCTCCAGGACATGCACTTAGAGGAAGTATCTACACCAGTGGTACCTCCAGGAGCAATGACAAGAAGCAGATCAAGAGCACTCTTCCAAAAATTCAGCTTATGGGTCGATAAGCTTCTAGAGGAAGAGCAGCTAAGGACAATGGGCCAGAAGAGCAAATTAGAGTCCAAAGGCTTCTCAACAACACAAGGAACATCAGAGACTTGGGCTTTAGTGGCAAGAGAGGTCAGGACCCAAAGATATATAACCCTACTCCAAGTCGAAGACTAGGAGCAAGGCGCGTGCATGCCACAAGGACGGCCACCTTCCATTTCTTGGCCGTGAGGTGAGTTAAGGTAAGTTTACATTTGAATATATGTCTCTTTCTGTTTTGCAGGGTAGGATCTAGTTGCTTTACATTTTTGAGTCAAGAACATTTTAGGAATAGGTCCTTTTTCGGTTATACACTTTTGTAATTTTTCCTTTTGTGCACTTTTGTAAACTTTCCTTTTTCTTATTTGAGTCGACCCTAGTAGGTCAAGCTGTCGAGCATATTAATAAGGCTCCTTCCAGCATTGTAGTTCGACAACCATTTTGATTATTAATAAAGTAGAACTTTTTCCCTACAAGTTTTCTCTCTAAGAATCTTGTGCGCTTAGAACCTAGTTGAGACCAGCCCTCCTAGCTCTAAGTTTGTGATTTATCACGAGGTTCATCCCCCCTCGTGTGGTTCACTTCCCCCCTCCATCGTTTACCAACCAGAAAACCCCTATCCAGAAGCCTAAGGTTGAGTTTCTCACCTAATCTTCTACAAACAGCCCACACGCATACATCCTTGAATCAAGGCTTGTATCAACATGTCTGTAGCCATTATAGTGTAGTTGGACATCTTAAGGATCGATGTTATAAACTGCATGGCTATCCTCCTGCTTGGACAGCCAGAGAGAAGTTTGGGCAGAATACTCAAATGACACCAAATTCACCAAATCAGAAAGGATTTGCAGCAAATTCTAATGCCGTTTCTAGTTCCAATATGGGGATTTTAAATCTAGCAGAAAAGTTTAAGAATTCAGAACATCTTCTAACAGATTTATCAACATGAAAATCCAAGATTATCATTGCTTTCCTAAGCTCGAAGCTTCATAATCAAAGTACTACTCTACCTCTAGTTGTTTCTTTTACATCTACTTCAATTTAAGTACCACATATTTCATCGATATTTGATACATTTCTCACTCTCTATCCTCCTATTCTATTTGATATGCTTGCAAATAGTTCTAATGGAAATGACATCTCTCCAAATTCTTGGGTTATAGATTCAGGAGCCATCCATCATGTTACTCACTCTAGGCAACCTTTCCTAAGATTTAGAGAGTTAGAA
Organism: Pugionium dolabratum; assembly: GCA_018901945.1. Classification (NCBI taxonomy): domain Eukaryota; kingdom Viridiplantae; phylum Streptophyta; class Magnoliopsida; order Brassicales; family Brassicaceae; genus Pugionium; species Pugionium dolabratum. The sequence continues at coordinate 3,170 of JAEVFF010001822.1, forward strand.
AACACGTTTGTGAATCTTCCTAATGGAACTACAGTGAGCATTGTTGGAATAGGAGATATTAGATTAAGTGAAAAACTCATATTTAGTGATGTTTTATTCATTCCCACATTTCGATTCAATCTTTTAGGTGTTAGTATGTTAACTAACCACTTAAATTCAATCTTTTTCTTCACTCTCAATGATTTTTTTTTTATTCAGGATTATACTCGAGAGTCGAAGATTGGTCAGTGTAGTAGATTTGCAAACCTTTACATTCTGGATTGTAATAAGGATTTTAATTCATTATACATTCTAGGTAGTATCAAACCTTATTGTTCATCTATTGGTTTTTTTCCCCGCTTATGGCACAATCAAGAAGGTCATCCTTCTCAGTCTAGGATTAATTTACTCAGTGCCATTTTTTCCTTACCCAAAAACATTCAAGATCGTAATAAAACTTGTCCCATTTGTCCTCTTACAAAACAGAAACACTTGATTTTTCTTTCAAATCAAAACAAATGTACAGCACCATTTGAGTTGATTCATATAGATACTTGGGTTTGAGTACCTTTTTACCATTGTTGATGATCATAGTAGATCAAACTGGATATTAGATGAAATCAAAATCTGATGTATTGTCAATTTTTTCTGTGTTTCTTGAAAATGATAGAAAATCATTATGACATTAGTGTTAAGGCTATTAGATCTGATAATGCTCAAAAACTGAAGTTTCATAATTTGTTTTTAGACAAGTGTAGTGTCATCTCATTCATGTCCAGAAGCACCCCAACAAAATTCAGTGGTAGAACGTAAGCATCACCGTATTCTAAGTGTTGTTAGATCTCTAATGTTTCAATCTCAAGTGCCTTTAGAATATTGGGGTGATTGTGTTTTGATTACTATTTTCATAATCAATAGACTTTCTACCCCTGCTTTATAGAATAAGACACCTTAGGAAACTTTAACCCAAAATCCTCTTGATACTCTTCTTACAACCTTTGGTTGTTTGTGTTACACATCAACTTCACCTAAACATCGTCATAAGTTTCAACCAAGAGCTAAAGTTTGTATGTTTTTAGGCTATCCATCCGGGTTTAAAGGTATAAGATTTTGGATCTGGAGAGCAATGTTATTTCTGTTTCACAGCATATCATCTTTCATGAGAAAAATTTTCCATTCATATCTTGTACATTACCAGAAGATATAAACATTTTCTTTCCTCATCTTTCATTCCCTGCATCCACCGATGAACATATGCCTTTTGCTAGTTCATCTTTTGATGATTATTCTCATGTTGAACAATCATCATCTGAGATTACTATGTCTTCTGCACTAGATTCTCGTTCACAATCCCGTAAACAATTATACTTGCAGGATTATCATTGCTATAATTACACTTCATCTTCTACTCCTTATCTTATATCTAAATATATATCTTATAATAATCTGTCACCTTCATTCAGGTTTTTATTCATAATATCACTCTTCTTAATGAACTCCATACTTATTTTGAGGCTAAGAAACATTTAGTGTGGTGTAATGCTATGGATGAATAGCAGAAAGCCATGGAAAGAACTGGTACTTGAACCATATGTCCTTTACCTTCTAGTAAAAAGGCTATTGGTTGCAAATATGTATATAAAATCAAACAAAAGGCAGATGGCAGTGTTGAGAGATATAAGGCCAGACTTGTTGCGAAAGGATACAATCAAGAGGAGGATCTTGATTTTATGGATACATTTTCTCATGTTGGGCATTTGCTTGCTCTGGCTGCCAAAATAAAATAGAGTTTAACTCAGATTGATATTTCGAATACATTTCTCAATGGTGAGTTGGATAAGGAGATTTATATGTTGCTTCCCCTGGTTATAAACTACAAGATGAACACAAAGAGAAGACTGATTTGGTTTGTAAATTTCATCGATCTATGCATGGTCTGAAGCTGGCCTCAAGGCATTGGTATTTGAAACTTTCTAATACTCTTCAGGCCATAGGTTTCTCTAGATCACATGGTGATTACACTCTCTTTACTCGTTTTGATCATAGTGATGGATTTCTTGTCATCCTAGTCTATGTGGATGACATAATAATTGGCAACAATAATTCAATGATGTTTTCTGCTTTAATTCAGCTTCTTAACAGCCACTTCAAACTTCGTCATCTTGGTGAAATCCATTATTTCCTTGGTTTTGATGCTCCGACTTCAAAAAGAATTTCTATTTGCCAACGCAAATATATTGAGCTATTACATGACACTGGTTTTATGGACAGTAAACCATCTTCTATTCCAATAGAACCATACCATTCTTTGCATAAACAGAATACTCCTCTTCTGAAAACTATTGAATCCTATAAAAGATTGATTGGTAGACTTTTGTATCTCAGTATTACTCGACCAGATATCTCATTTGCACTTACAAAACTTTGCCAATTCTCTACATCTCCTCGTGAAATTCACTTACAAGTTGCTCATAAGATACTTCGGTATCTTAATGGGACGATTGGTATGGGATTGTTTTACTCTTCTGTTTCAGATTTCACTCTTAAAGGATTCACATATGCCGATTGCGTTTCCTGCCCAGACACGAGGAGATCAATCACATGATATTGTATCTATATTGGTGATGCATTGATATCCTGGAAATCGAAAAAGCAGTCTACTGTTTTTTACAGTTCTGCCGAAGCAGGATATAAGTCAATGGCCTATGGTTCTAAAGAATTGGTGTGGATTAATCAGATTTTATCTGACTGGAACCTTCATGGTTATCAACTCTTTTTTTGTGTGACAATACTGCAACCAACATTGCTAAAAATTATGTATTTCATGAGAGGACGAAGCATGTGGATATCGATTGCCATTTGATCCGGGATAAGATTCTTTCTTGTTTCTTGATAAACATGGTTTTTACATTGTTTCACCATGCATTTCACCATCTTTTTCGTATCTTCATTGGTATTTTAGGCATTTTATCCATCCATTTACATTCATTAGCATTTCGTATTGCATTATGTAGGTTAATGCATGCATTTTTGCATATTGCATACCTTATCGAGGTTTTCAGGTACAACGAGAAGTTAGACGAGATCAAGCGACAATAACTGGCCAAGGACTCTCATGGAAGCCACGAGATTAGCCATCAGGCTGATCTCAGCCTGGCCGCCCTCAAAACCTACTCATTCGCATCACCAGATCGGCCATCAGACGAATCTCATGTTTATTGTTTTCTTGAATATGTTTGAGTAGTTTTCTGTATGGATTGTAGGTAAGGTAAATTAGGGAATCTGATATTGAGTTAGAGTTGTTTAGGTAGATTAGATGAGAAATCCTTGATGTTTAGGGTGTGCTTAATGCTAGGGATTAAAGTAGCTAATCAATGGTTAGATCGATAATGTTCTGACACTGAGAAGTGTAGACATAACGTTTAGGTAGCCCTAAACATCCTTATTACATCTTAGCCAACGAGAGTTGATGTCTAAGGTGATAGGTGGATAGGATTAGACTCGAACCCAATGATCTCTAGGCGATAGATTACTGTGCAAAAGACTTGTACTCTATAGGATGGTGAATGGATTGTTACCAAGAGAGTGGATCAGTCTACTAGATAGTGTTCTAAGTCCAAGAAGGATTTCCCCGAATCGAATTCCTTGCCCACTGTCCATATTTCTTGCTTATTGAATGAACTCGTCTTTATTTTCTTTGGAATTATATAATTATATAACCAATTAGTATCAACCTAGATTTAACTGTTTCATGCATTTTTAGTGTGCTATTCTTACTTTCATATGATTCGATACCCAACTACTACTCGATTTTCTCTACACTTGGAGTTGTACTCGGGATTAAAACTTAAAACCACATCAAGTTTTTGGCGCTGTTGCCGTTGAAGTTAGTAATAGCCATCATGATTCACTTAGATAGTAGGTATTTTATTTTATTTTTCTTTTGACTATAGTTACTTGGTTTCTGCAGTTGCATGAACACAAGAAGCCGCGGAAACACAATCCTGCAACCGAGTGACATCGACATTCTGCAGTTGGAAATTAGAAGCTATTGGAGCAAGGAGAGAGCAATCAGATCATCTAATGAGGGATTTTGAGATGGAACACCATGACCAGAACCTGCCACAGAATGCTGAGAATGAAGCCACAGGAGCTGGTGGTCAGTATCAGAAGGTATGGAGAGCAAGAGGTCCAATACACCCACAAAGGCTTCAGCGAGTGATAGGGATGTTTGATGTGCTACACGTATATGACCATCAAACTGGAATTTGGCCACCCCTGTTGAAAAAAACAAATTCGAGATCAAGCCGAGCTTGATAAACATGGTGCAAGGCAGCAAGTTACACGGTATGCCAATGGAGGACCCCCTAGATCACTTGGACCAATTTGATAGGCTTTGTGCAACTGCCAAAATCAATGGGATTTATCTTTGAAGCTAACGTTGTTCCCATTCTGATGAGGACATCAGGTCGTACATCCAGCCAGGAGACCAGACTGGCCGACCAGGAAGCTTGCCCGAGACAGCAGGACCATCTGGCACGCCTGCCGGACCAGGCAGTACCGCCGGACCCTCGACCTATAGGACCAGACCGGTCAGCATCGCCGGCGGAGAGGCCCAAGCTTCCGGCACACTTGGTAGGGGCGTGGATGACACCGCCGGTCCCCCTGATGACCGCCGACTCCGGGATCAACTTGGCCGGTCTTGAAGGCATCCCGGCCAGTACCGCGCACAATCCAGCCGGTACAGCCGATCCAGCCGAGTACACGCGCATTTCCACTTCCACGCAAGAGGACTCGGACCAAATGAGCTACCAGCTCCAGGACATGCACCTAGAAGAAGTATCTATACCAGTGGTACCTCAAGGAGCAATGACAAGAAGCAGATCAAGGGCACTCTTCCACAAATTCAGCTTATGGGGCGACAAGCTCCTAGAGGAAGATCGACTAAGGACAATGGGCCAGAAGTGCAAGGAAGAGTCCAAAGGCTTCTCAACAACACCAGGGAAATCAGAGACTTGGCTTTAGTGGCAAGAGAGGTCAGGGCCCAAAGATTCCTAACCCTACTCCAAGTCGAAGACTAGGAGCAAGGCGCGTGCATGCCACAAGGACGGCCACCTTCCATTTCTTGGCCGTGAGGTGAATTAAGGTAAGTTTACATTCGAATATATGCCTCTTTCTGTTTTGCAGGGTAGGATCTAGTTGCTTTACATTTTTGAGTCAAGAACATTTTAGGAATAGGTCCTTTTTCGGTTATGCACTTTTGTATCTTTTCCTTTTGTGCACTTTTGTAACCTTTCCTTTTCTTTATTTGAGTCGACCCTAGAAGGTCAAGCTGTCGAGCATATTAATAAGGCTCCTTCCAGCATTGTAGTTCGACAACCTTTTTGCTAATTAATAAAGATCGAATTTTCTTTACAAGTTATTCTCTCAAAGAAGCTTGTGCGCTTAGAACCTAGTTGAGACCAGCCCTCCTAGCTCTAAGTTTGTGATTTATCACGAGGTTCATCACCCCTCGTGTGGTTCACTTCACCCTTCCATCTTTTACCAACCAGAAAACCCCCATCCAGAAGCCTAAGGTTGAGTTTCTCACCTAATCTTCTACAAACAGCCCACGCGCATACATCCTTGAATCAAGGCTTGTATCATTTTGGTATCAGAGCTTAAAGCTCCTAAACCAGGGTGTTTCTATCCTTTTGCTTGTTTTTTTTGTGTTCTTGCATTAGTTTAAGTCGCATTCAAGAAAAACCAAAAAAATAACCTCAAACTCCAAACCGAGTGCATCTAGCCTCCTACGTGTATCACTAGGGTTTAGATTCACTTTTTGCATTGCATTCACGTTTTCCTTTTTGTTTAATTCATATTTCCATTAGTTTTAAGTTAAATTAAAAAGAAACAAAAAGAAAAGAAAAGAAAATAGGAAAATACACAAAAGAATTCGAATTGGACAGCTAGCACAAGTTGTCTAGGAAGTTTCCTTTTTTTCGAATTTCCTTTCCTTAGGATTTTCCTTTTGCATTTTTTCCAAATCCCATATAAAAAGAAACTCTCCTAATAATTTAGGAGCACCCTAATTGTCTTCTTTCTTTGTAGCACACATGGGAGAAGAGAATAGAGAAGCAGCTGAAGCCATGATGGCCATGTTCACCACACTCCAAACACAACTCGCATCCATAGGCGAGAGGTTGGAGCGCGTGGAAAGATCGGTGAGATTCCAGGCCATAAGGCACGTGAGAGCTGAGCAAGACCGTCCTGAGGGTCCTGAGCACCTTAGGACACGGCACGAACAGGAGTAACCCCAGCCAGATGGAGATGAGGACACACAACCTCATAACTATCACCATAGGTCGAGAGGACCTCCACGGCAACCAGAGGCAAAAGATGTTTCTCACCTAATCTTCTACAAACAGCCCACGCGCATACATCCTTGAATCAAGGCTTGTATCAGGAACGAAGGAACAAACTATCACTCTTCATAGTTTGTTACAAACTCTGGGACGCGAGCAGTATTTGACAATGCTGCCTCCACAAGCGGCACCAAATACAATGTGGTAATAATTTTTTTAAATTTTTTAATTTTTTTAATAAATATTTATTGTAATTTTAATAATATATTAATATGAAATTAAAATTTCTCTGTATAATTGAAATATTAGGTTTGACCGCGATAACGTGGCTATTATCCGTCAAATTGCAAAAATTTTGAAAAATAAATTTGATGGCCCGTACTATAGTTGGACCGTCGTACCTGCTGAGAGGCAGGAAAAATATTTCATAGAGTTTGCGGTAAGGAATTTTATTTACAAAATTTTTTATTTAAAAATATTTAAACAAATTTTAATATTTAAAATATTATTTTGAAGCAATCGTACACCTGGGATCTTGTGATCACCCCGGTGGTACGAAAAGAGTTCGAGGCCGTCTGTGTAAAACAAATGAAAGGGATGGTGAGCACGGTTCATACAACCGGAAAACGTCCCCGATGGGTTTCCCCAAGTCTGTATAAAATTATGACAGACTATTGGGGAATAGAAATATCTACCAAAAGGAGTACTAAATCCTCTCATAACCGCAACTCCGCTCGGGACGGTCTTGGCCCGCACAAACATTTGTCGGGCCAAAAATCCTATATCTAGGTCCAGCAGGAAATGGTAAGTCATTTTTTTAAATATAATTAAAATTTTTGTTAGTAATTAAATAAAATTTATTTCAATATCTGTGAAAGAACATAATTTGGGAAGACCAGTCTCAATAGGTGAGGTCTTTATAAAGACTCACACAAGACCGGATGGTTCGTATGTAGATTTGAAAGCAAAAAAAATCTGTGAAACATACGAACGAAACATCCAAGAAAAGATGGCGATTGTGGAGGTCGATCCAACAGAAACATCTGATGGAACCTCTTGTCCAATTGAGCTCACTCCAGAACAGAAGAATGAGATCTTCATTCAGGTAAAAAAAATTTTTTAATGTTTTTTCTTATAACATATTTTTCTAATTAATTAAATAATTAAATTTATTATTTAATTTTTGTTTTTGTTATTTTGTAGTCTTCTGTTGCGGATGACCGATGCCGTTTTTATGGACTCGGTAGCCTGAACCGCGTACAATCTACAAGTAGACGTCCTGGGGTGCAAACCAATTCTCCCGAGTATGAAGCGCTTCAAGAACAAAACGCGTTAATTAAACAACAAAACGCGCAAATTTTGGAATGAAATCAGAAGATGGAAGAGCTGAATAGAGAAAATTAAAAGAAGACCTCGAGCTTGGAGATGCTCCTCGGGTATTTTCCAACGGACGAATCCCGCCTTCGCCTCCTATATGCGGGATAACGATTGCACAGGGAAACCATCGACGGCTCCGCCCATGACCCCATTTTCGCCTTCAGATTTCCAATTTCCGCTGGTTGAAAATTAAATTTTTTTTTTCTAAATTAAATTTTCAATAATAAATATTAGAATTCTAATTTTTAATTTTTTTTATTCAATATTTTATATTAATTAGTTCATATATTTTTCATTTAATATTAAAATATTTATTATTCATTAATAAAAACTATTTATAATATTTAATAATTTAAAAAATATAAATATATGAAAATATTCATAATTAAAAATTTAAAAATATTATTAAAACATAATAATTTTCGAAATTAATTTTCAAATAATTTTACTATAAATTAATAAAAAAATTAAATAATATGAATATTAAACCATAAATTATAAACTATTATATTAATATTTATAAAAAATTAACTAATATTAATATTAAAACTTAATAATATAAATTATTTTATTAATATTTCTAATTACAAAATATTAATATTATTATTGAAATTAATTTTAAAAAGTATTATTAAAATTTATAGTAACAAATATTATTTTATATTTATTATTAACATAATTTAAATATTTTGAAATTAAATATAAAAAATATTAATATTTTTATTTTCAAAATATAAAAATTATTTCAATAATAATAAAAAATTTATATTTTTTTTAATCTAATTACGTTGTAGTCGCAAATCAGTCTCAAATCAGTCGTAATTCTTGCCACCGATTTGTGACTCCTTTATACATGTGGTCACAAATAAGTCATAAAATTTTTTGACTGATTTGCAACTACACAACAAATGTAGTCGCAAATCAGTTACAATTTTATGTGACTGATTTGCGACTACAGGAGAAACGCAGTCGCAAAGCAGTCACAAAATTTTGTGACTCATTTGCGACTGTACTACTCTTGTAGTCGCAAATCAGTCACAAAATTTTGTGATTGATTTGCGACTGCACTACTCTCATAGTCGCAAATCAGTCACAAAATTTTGTGACTAATATGTGACTACATATTTTGCAACCACATATGTAGTCGCAAAACAGTAGCAAAATTTGTTACAAAAATTCAGTGGTAAATTAGTCGCAAAAATAGTCACCACCATGTGATCGCAAATTAATCGCAAAATGAACCACTATTTCTGTGGTCGCAAATCAGTCGCAAATTTGCGACTGATTTGAGACTGATTTTTTTTGCGACTACTATTTTGCGACCACTTTCGTGGTTGCAAAACACATGTATTCTTGTAGTGTCGTCGTCCTCGTCATCATCTGAAGATGAAATATTACATTCAAATTCATATTCTAGTCCGGCATCTCCGACATCGAAATCAATTTCTTTGGTATGATTAACTCTATCGACCAAACGATCTACTTCTATCTCTTGAACAGCCATTACCTCTTCATCATTTTCTTGTTCCAACAGGCCAATCTCGTATTTGTTTTTGTATTTCCCCAAAATGTTAGGTGTAGTATTAACTTTCATAACACTGAGCCATGTTTGTTTTCATGATGATTTGGTGTGCGGATAGGGAATATAACAAACTTGATCTGCTTGAGAGGGTTGTACATCATAATTAATCAAATATAAACTAGTTGTATATTTTTAACGAAATTAATTATAGTTAATTATTTACGTACATACCTAGAATAAATGGTTCCTATTTGTAATATTTTCCCAATGATAAGACATCAATGGCGCTATTTTCTGACTTCTGAGTACCTTTCGAAAGCGTAGAATCGTACCACTCATATTTAAAAAGCGTGATTTTCAAATTTAGTAGGCCGACATACTCAAGTTGAATGATATCTGTTAAAATTTCGTAGAAATCAGCTTCATTAGACGCATCTGAGTAATTGTCTCCCTTGACACAAATGTCGTAGTTACATGTCTTTCTCCTATGTCTATGTTTCTTCGTGTATAACATATAACCTCTTGTAAAATAGATCGGTCAAGTTGACGCTTTATTCATCGGCCCTTGACCTATGCATTGAATATGTGGATCTGTGGAAGTGCATGCATTGACCTATGATCATATTTATATAAAAAGTTACTATTTCAAAATTAATAAATTTAATATACTATAAATGTCAATTAATTAAACATACATAATCTCGAACCCATTTTTGGAACTTTTCCTCTGTTTCGATGAAATGTCATCTTCCGAAAGATATGGATACGTACATCGAATGTGATATTCAAACCTACCACAAAAGCAAATATGAAAAAGTAATATATATATATATATATATATATATATTGCTTGATACAATGAAATTGAAATACAATAAATGCAATTGTTTTCATAGTATTTACCTCTCTAGTGGCCGAAAATATTCACAATTCCACAAAACATATGCATGTGCATATTTGTATTCTTTTCGGAGAGCCATATTTCTTTACATTTACCATTTGGACAACCCATGTGCGTAAATATATCTAGCACTCCGGGATCCAGATATACATGGACGTCACCTTCATCGAATCTTGTAGACTTGTATATATATATATATATATATATATATATATTATTACACGATATATTCAGCACAAAAATTTACCATTCATAATAAAAGAATTAATTAATAAACATAAGAATTTATGATACCTGTTTTTCATGCTATGTTGGCAGCAAAGTAATGCTCCGAAAAGTAAGATATCTCATCATTCACATATGATTCAACAATCGATCCTGCAGCATATCGTTTGTTCTTCATCTTGCTATTCATTTTTTTTAAAAACCTTTCAAATGGATACATCCACCTATATTGCACAGGTCCACCCAGTTCAGCTTCGTATGGTAGATGTATAAGAAGGTGCTCCATGACGTCGAAAAATGAAGGTGGAAAGATCTTTTCCAAATTGCACAAAATTATGACTATGTTTTTCTTCAGAATTCGGACATCTAGAATTAATCTAGAGCATAGATCACGGAAAAATCCTCCAATCCCTATATATATTACCATCTAGAATTAATTAGTAAATACAATTATTATTACTTTACATACTTATAATATAAAATATATTTATTAATATATATACCTGATAATGCTAAATGAACGTTTCGTGGTAAAAGTTCTGCAAATATAAAAAGGAGAACCCTTTCCATAAAAACATGGTAGTCATGGTTTTTCATGCCAGAGAACTTCAGTCCATACATATCCACACAATTTGCTAAATCGGCCGCGTAGCCGTTCAAAAATTTGACATCATTTTTGATACATTCCAATAAACGTTCTTTCGCTTTTTGTGTCAATCGAAATATAGGGAATGGAGCATTACTCCGACCATCCACGTACAACTCTTTTCGAGAACAAAACTTCGCAATATCCAACCTTGACTTAACTGTATCTTTTGATTTCTCTTTTACATTCATAACAGTATTAATGATGTTATCGAAGAAATTCTTCTCTATATGCATCACATCAAGATTATGTCAAAGATTAAGATCCGTCTAGTATGGCAACTCCCAAAATATGCTTTATTTGTGCCAATTATACCAGCTGCAGTAACCTTCTTCTTTACTTTCATGACCGTTTCCTCTGTAGTCAGATGTTATTAGAGGATTGACAGTTTTTATTCGTTTGCATAAAACTTGTTCGCCTGTCAATGATTGTGGAGGATAGTCATTCAAAGCATGCTTACCCTTTAAAAAATTGTTTTATTTTTCTGTAACGGGTGATCTTTAGGAAGAAACCTTCTGTGATAATCAAACCAACACGTCTTTCTACCATTTGGTAATTAAAATGCTCTCATATCATCCATAAAAATTGGATAAGCCAGTCTACCATGCGTTGTCCATCCTGAAAACATTCCATAAGCGGGAAATCACTTATCGTCCATAGTAACACGACTTTTCGATTGAAATTTTGATTCAACGATACATCGTATGCATCAACTCCCGTAGACCACAATTCTTTTAACTCATCAATCAAAGGTCGGATGAATATATCCAAACTAGCACGCGGATGATTTGGCCCCGAATTCAAAATTGTTAGAAACAAGTACTCTTTTTTCATACACATGTCCGGTGGCAAGTTATATGGAGTGATAATCACCGACCATAATGAATGATTACGAGACATTCTAAATGGATTGAACCCATCAGTACATAAGCCAAGATAAACATTTCGAGATTCAGCAGCAAATCTAGGATGTAGATATCTACAATTTTTCCACTCCGCTACATTAGATGGATGACTCATTTCTCCGTCTTTTGCTTCATGCTCTGCGTGCCACCTCATTGCCTCTACGGTTTTATCGCTTTGATACATTCTTTTAAGTCTATCGCCTATAGGTAAATACCACATACGATTGAAAGGTATTTTTGTCCTGCCCTTGCTTGGCTTATATCGGGAAGAAGCGCAAAATTTGCATTTTTACCATTTCTCATCTTTTTTGCAGAAGATCATACAATTTTGAACACACACGTCAATTATATAAAATGGGAGTCCTAAATTTGCATCAATTTTTCAGTTTCATAATATGAACCCGTTGCCTGATTCTCCTCGGGCAAATATTCTATAAACAGTTCTGCCCAAGGATCCAT
>JAEVFF010001823.1:0-21892 GCA_018901945.1 Pugionium dolabratum
TGGTCAAGTCTTCCCTTGTAATTGTAACCAATTTAATGTTCTAGGCTCCTCATATTTACTTCCCCTTACAGTATAATAGGGGCTTTAAGTTGTAAACTTGATCATTCAACTTTTCAAATAAAAATAGCTTCTTTTCTTAATTTTGAGAGTGATTCTCTTCTTAATCTGATTGTTGGTGTGTAATATCCCTCAGTCAACATTTAGTAGCCTTAGTGTGTAATATCTAAGCTACTATCTTAGGTAAATTAGTAGTCTTTCCGTAGCTACTGTGTGACCCTTCAATTCACAACCTTTGAACAGATTGAATTTCGATTCATTCTGTTGCAAAGCCTATCTCTACCGCATCCAGAAGTGCATTTCTTGGGAGGTTCGCATCATTTGGTATCAGAGCACACTTCTGATCGGTTATCCCTATCCCTCATCTCTATATCTCTCCATTTCCATCTGCTTAGATTGCATCAGCTTGTGTGTATTTATTTGCATCAGTTGATTAATCGAAAAAAACCTATTCATATAATTGCATTGTTGTTTTTATCCAATATTACATCAGCTTATCACATTAAAATCGACCCCAACCCATTGCATTTTCAGATTAGAAAATAACACATTCGCAACTCTTCATCTTCCATCAAAAATATTTTTTCAGAACAGGTATTTTTAACGCATTTGTTAAGTGTATTTGTAGCTATGTCAGGAGGAAATCAAACTTCAGAAGCACCAAACTTGTTAATGGAGGCTCTAGTAGCAGAAATGAAGAAAGTACTACAAGTAGAGCTGGAAGCCATTCATTTGCGGCTTGATGATGTCCAGAACAATAGTAACACTGAAGCAGGTCCAAGGAGAACCAGGAATCCCTTTAGACATGACCATAATGAAGAAATAGAAGCCTACTATAGTCATGGCAGTGAAGGGAGTAGGAGAACCCAAAGGAGGCATAGGCGTGTAAGAGAAGAAAGGGTGACGCTTAATGACACCTTAAGAGGTCTTAAAATTAAGATACCATCATTCTATGGCAAAAATGATCCAGACACTTACCTGGAATAGGAGAAGAAGATCGAGCTGGTGTTTGATTGTCAACACTATTCCGAGCTCAACAAGGTCCGCATAGCTGCTACTGAATTTTATGAGTATGCACTCAGCTAGTGGGATCAATTGGTGACTTCCAGAAGACGTAATGGTGAGTATCCAGTAGAAACATGGGCTGAGATGAAAGCCATAATGAGGAAAAGGTTTGTGCCCAACCATTACCACCGTGAGCTTCACCAAAAGCTAAGGAGACTCAATCAAGGAAGCCGAAGTGTTGAGGACTATTTCCATGAGTTGGAAACCCTCATGATCAGGACAGACATTTCAGAAGACAGAGAAGCTACTATGGCAAGATTTTTAGGAGGACTTAACCATGACATTCAAGATAGAATGGAGCTGGAACATTATGTGGAGGTAGAGGAAATGTTGCACAAAGCTATACTGGTGGAACAACAGTTAAAAAGAAAAAGTTATACTAGGCCAAGCTATGGAGCAGCTAACAATAAGCCTAGCTACCAAAGGGAAGGAAAAAAGATTGCTAAAGTTGATTCCAAACCTTCAACAACCACTCAAGACGTCAAGGGCAAATCTGAAGCTACTACATCTACTAGAACAAGATATGTGAAGTGTTTCAAATGCCAAGGAAGAGGGCATTATGCGAATGAATTCACCAACAAGAAGATCATGATTCTGTTGGATAATGGTGAAATAGAATCCGAGGAAGAAGAAGTCTTTTCTGATTCTTCAGAAGAGCATCTGGAACCTCCTATGGCAGGAGAATTATTGGTAACAAGAAGAACCCTAAGCGTACAAAACAAAACAAAAGAACATGAGCAAAGAGAGAACCTGTTTCACTCAAGATGCCACGTCCAAGGAAAGGTTTGCAGCATCATTATTGATGGAGGCAGCTGCACTAATGTGGCTAATGAAACTATGGTAAACAAGTTAGGTCTGGAAGTGTTCAAGCACCCAAAGCCGTATAAGCTGCAATGGCTTAATGAGTGTGGCGAAATGAAGGTAAGCAGCCAAGTCAAGGTACCTATAACCATTGGAAAGTACCAAGATGAAATCCTTTGTGATGTTTTACCAATGGAGGCTGGCCACATTCTGCTTGGAAGACCATGGCAATTTGATCGAAAGGTCATTCATGATGGTTACACCAACCAACCCTCGTTTGAACACAAAGGTAAGAAGATCACACTTGTTCCTATGACACCACAGGAGGTGTACCAAGATCAGCTCGTGTTGGAGCAAAGGAAAACAGCTAGAACTTCAAAAGAAACCATAAGCACCAAAAGTGACAGAGGCTGTGAGAACAAGAACAAAAAGCACTCAAGTTTCTTTGTGAGAACTGGTGGAGTTAAGAAGGCTCTCTTATCGCAGCAACCTGTTCTTTTGTTTATCTATAAGGAAGCTCTCATGAGCTTAACTAACATTGCACCGGTATTACCGAGTGAAGTGACTTCTATTTTGCAGGATTATGAAGATGTCTTTCCAGAAGACAATCCAAAGGGGCTACCACCCATCAGAGGCATTGAACATCAGATTGATTTTGTACCTGGAGCCTCACTACAAAATAGACCAGCTTATAGAACCAACCCCGTTGAGACTAAGGAGCTGCAAAGGCAAGTTAATGAGCTAATGGAGAAGGGCTACATCAGGGAGAGCATGAGACCTTGTGCTGTGCCAGTTCTACTTGTGCCAAAGAAAGATGGCAGCTGGCGCATGTGTGTTGATTGTAGAGCAATCAACAACATTACGGTAAAGTATCGCCATCCGATCCCTAGGTTAGATGACATGCTTGATGAATTGCATGGTTCCAGAATCTTTTCTAAGATAGATCTTAAGAGTGGGTACCATCAAATACGCATGAAGGAAAGGGATGAATGGAAAACTGCATTTAAAACTAAGCATGGATTATATGAATGGTTAGTCATGCCATTTGGGTTAACAAATGCACCTAGTACTTTCATGAGGTTGATGAATCATGTTCTTAGAGAATTCATAGGAGTCTTTGTTGTAGTATACTTTGATGACATCTTAATCTACAGCAAGAATCTAGAAGAGCATGCTAGTCATTTGACATTGGTTCTAAGTGTTCTTAGAAAAGAAAAACTATATGCCAATCTTAAGAAATACACTTTTTGTACAGATAACATTGTGTTTCTAGGCTTTGTTATAAGTGCAGATGGTATTAAGGTTGATGAGGAGAAGGTCAAAGCTATTAAGGAATGGCCAAGTCCAAAAACAGTAGGAGAAGTGAGAAGTTCCATGGGCTGGCTGGCTTCTATAGACGCTTTGTCAAGGATTTTAGCACTATTGCTGCCCCACTTACTGAAGTAATCAAGAAAGACGTAGGATTCAAATGGGGACAAGCTCAAGAAAGCTCATTCCAAGCTTTAAAAGAAAAGCTTACACATGCACCTCTTCTATCTTTACCTGATTTTCTTAAAACCTTTGAGATAGAATGTGATGCTTCTGGTATAGGTATTGGAGTTGTTTTGATGCAGGATAAGAAACCTATAGCCTATTTCAGTGAGAAGCTTGGAGGAGCCACCCTAAACTATCCAACCTATGACAAGGAATTGTATGCCTTGGTCCGTGCTTTGCGAACTTGGCAACACTACTTGTGGCCTAAGGAGTTCGTGATTCACACTGATCATGAGTCACTTAAGCACTTAAAGGGCCAACAGAAGCTGAACAAAAGGCATGCACGGTGGGTTGAGTTCATAGAAACATTTCCGTATCTCATTAAATACAAACAAGGTAAAGAGAATGTTGTGGCAGATGCATTGTCACGGAGGTATGCCTTAATCTCTACTCTTGATGCTAAGGTGTTAGGTTTTGAACAGCTTAAAGAGCTATATGAAACTGATCCTGAATTTAAAGATGTATACATTGCTAGCAAAAAGTTTGCTTCAGGAAAATACTATCGGCATGAAGGATTCCTATTTTATGATAATAGATTATGTGTGCCTAACTGTTCCATTCGAGACTTACTAGTTAGGGAAGCTCATGGAGGAGGACTGATGGGGCATTTTGGAGTTGCCAAAACCCTTAAAGTAATGCAAGATCATTTCCATTGGCCACACATGAAGAGAGACGTAGAAAGAATCTGTGCAAGGTGTGCCACATGCAAACAGGCTAAGTCTAAGGTTCAACCCCATGGTTTGTACACTCCTTTACCCATTCCTACTCATCCATGGATTGACATATCAATGGACTTTGTGGTTGGTTTGCCTAGAACTAAGACAGAAAAGGATTCTATCTTTGTTGTGGTTGATAGATTCTCTAAGATGGCTCATTTTATAGCATGTCACAAGACTGATGATGCATTGCATATAGCCAATCTGTTTTTTTAAAGAGGTAGTTCGCTTGCATGGAATGCCTAGGACCATAGTTTCTGATAGAGACACTAAGTTCTTGAGTTACTTTTGGAAAACTTTTTGGTCTAAATTAGGAACTAAGTTGGTATTCTCTACAACATGTCTACCACAAACGGATGGTCAAACTGAAGTAGTTAATAGAACCTTGTCTACTTTATTGCGTGCATTAATCAAACGAAATCTTAGAACATGGGAAGAATGTTTACCACATGCTGCATTTGCATATAACCATTCTGTACATTCTGCTTCTAAGTATTCTACTTTTCAAATTGTGTATGGTTTCAATCCTTTATCTCCTTTGGATCTAACCCCTTTGCCTTTAAGTGAAAGAGCTAGTATTGATGGAAAAAGAAAAGCTGAGATTGTTAAACAGATCCATAGAATGCAAGGAAGAATATTGAGGCCAGAACCCAACAATATGCAAGAAAGGCCAACAAAGGAAGACGTGAAATGGTATTTGAGGTGGGAGACCTCGTGTGGATTCACTTGAGGAAAGAAAGATTTCCAGCTGAAAGGAAATCCAAACTTATGCCCAGAATAGATGGACCTTTCAAGATAGTTCAGAAGATCAACAACAACGCCTACCAAATTGATCTACAAGGTAAGTATAATGTGAGTTCAAGCTTCAATGTTTCTGATCTTGTGCCTTTCATTGCAGATGAACCAGATTTGAGGTCAAATCCTTTTCAAGAGGAAGGGGATGATACGAGCATGGAAAGCACACAAAAGGAGAAGCTCATCGCTAGAAATGAACCAGTGGAACATGAAGAAGCTCTTGCACTACCAGCTGGACCATTAACCCGAGCCAAGGCCAAGAAACTCAAAGAGGCAATCAGCTGCATGCTCAACAAGAAGAATGCACAACAAATTCACTTGAGCTTGATTGGAGAAGTGCCTAAAAGCACTCTGATTTTAGTACAAGCTCAAGACAACATACAAATGGGTATGTGATCCATTTGTACTCTTTTTCCCTTATCCAAGTTTTCTCCCATTGGGGTTTCTTGGTAAGGTTTTTAATGAGGCAAATGAATCACATTACAACCAGCCCAATTTGTTGTTTAAAATCAAAAGGAGTTCAATTCAAAATGATCAAAATTGGCGTCATCAAAGGGGGGGAAAGTGTCTACATTCATAGTCAAAATAAGAGTTAATGAAGTCAAGGTCTTTGGTCAAGGTCTTTGGTCAAGTCTTCCCTTGTTATTGTAACCAATTTAATGTTGTAGGCTCCTCATATTACGTCCCCTTATAGTATAAATAGGGGCTTTCAGTTGTAAACTTGATCATTCAACTTTTCAAATAAAACAGCTTCTTTTCTTAAGTTTGAGAGTGATTCTCTTCTTAATCTGATTGTTGGTGTGTAATATCCTTCAGTCAACATTTAGTAACCTTAGTGTGTAATATCTAAGCTACTATCTTAGGTAAATCAGTAGTCTTTCCGCAACTACTGTGTGACCCTTCAATCCACAACCTTTGAACATATTGAATTTCGATTCATTCTGTTGCAAAGCCTATCTCAACCGCATCCAGAAGTGCATTCCTTGGGAGGTTCGCATCAGAAACCGTCGGAAATCCATCAAAAAAGAGAATATTCTTAAGAATAATCTATTTAAAATTTGTGAATATCTGTTAAAAATTCATAATAATCTGTTAAAAATTCGTAGTAATCTCTTAAAAAATTCGTGATAATCTCTAATTTTCAATATAAATACGCTATGATCATTCACAATTTCTTCAGAACAAAAAATCTTAAGAAAATGTGTTCTTCGGGTTTTTATGATTATTTTCGATCGTGGATGGATAAACCTCGTTATGATTCAACAACGTGGGAATTGACTAATGAATTTGTGCAAGGTGTTGAAGAGTTCATGACATTTGCATCAAACAATAACATTACATCGGAATACGGTAAAATATATTGTCCGTGTATTAAATGTCGAAATCATAGATTAATCTCTATTAGAGAAGTATGTATTTGTATAGGACTGGATTTATGCCGAGTTACAAAATTTGCTATTCACATGGAGAAACGGATGCAACGATGCAATATTATGGTAGTACTTCAAAAAGGTTAGATAATACTAATGTTAGGGTAGAGGAACCAGCATCACAAGTTGATATAAACGGAGGTACTGTTCAAATAGGTGGTTGATCTTGGGCAGACCTTGAACGAAGTCCATGGAAATGTCCACCCATGGATGTGTAGGTATGGGCAGAGGGAGATACAACCCGTGAAGGTGCACTCGGGACTTCGCCTTCTTGCAAGTGATGCACCTTGCACAATGGGCTTCTACTGACCTCTTGATGTGTGGCCAATAGAAGTGCTCCTTGATCACTGCTAGTGTCTTGTCAACACCAAAGTGGCCCACAAGACCTCCTTCATGAGCTTCTCGGGTGATAAGCTCTCGTAGAGATCCTTGTGGTATGCACAACCTTCTTCGCCTCCTTGCAAGTGATGCACCTTGCACAATGGGGTTCTACTGACCTCTTGATGTGTGGCCAATAGAAGTGCTCCATGATCACTGCTAGTGTCTTGTCAACACCAAAGTGGCCCACAAGACCTCCTTCATGAGCTTCTCGGGTGATAAGCTCTCGTAGAGATCCTTGTGGTATGCACAACCTTCTTTCCCGGAACAAGAACCCATCATGGATGTAGAACTTTCCATGACTCCCTGTGACACACTCCTTGTAGCTCTCAGCAAAGTCAGGATCATCCTCATTAGGTCCTTGATGTGCTCGAATCCTAAGACCTTTGCCTCCATGGTAGATATCAAAGCAAAACTCCTTGATAGTGCATCGGCTACCACATTATCCTTGCCCTTCTTGTACTTGATGACGTAAGGGAAGGTTTCTATAAACTCCATCCACCTAGCATGTCTCCTCTTGAGATTGGTTTGCCCTCTAAGGTGTTTGAGAGTCTCGTGATCAGTGTGGATCACAAACTTCTTGGACAACAAGTAATGTTGCCAAGTCTCCAAAGCTTGGACTAGGGGATAGAGCTCCTTGTCATAGGTGGGGTAATTCAGTGAGGCCACACCTAATTTCTCACTGAAGTATGCCATTGGCCTTCCTCCTTGGGTTAGCACTGCTCTTATGCATATTCCAAAGGCATCACACCCACTTCAAACGTCTTGTTGAAGTCGGGCAGGACTANNTACTTGATGATGTACGGGAAGGTTTCTATGAACTCCATCCAGCTGGCATGTCTCCTCTTGAGATTGGTTTGCCCTCTGAGGTGTTTGAGAGTCTCGTGATCAGTGTGGATCACAAACTCCTTGGACAACAAGTAATGTTGCCAAGTCTCCAAGGCTCGGACTAGGGCATAGAGCTCCTTGTCATAGGTGGGGTAATTCAGTGAGAACCCACCTAACTTCTCACTGAAGTATGCCACTGGCCTTCCTCATTGGGTTAGCACTGCTCCTATGCCTATTCCAGAGGCATCACACTCCACTTCAAACATCTTGTTGAAGTCGGGCAGGACTAGTACTGGTGCATGCGTGAGGCTGTCCTCAAGGCCTGGAATACCTTCTCCTGAGCTTCTACCCAGCTGAATCTCACATTCTTCTTCACTACTGCCATCAGTGGTGAGGCAATATGATGTAATATTGAATATCAATCTCACAAGTGGTACGGCCGTGACTCGCAAGGCCTAGAATCTCTCTTGGCTTAAGCGGGCAAAGGAACTAAAATGAGGGGGTTTTGATCGAATCACACAATCAAAGGTGAACTAAGAGAGTTTGAATCTCTCAAACTAACCTGGTCGTGCCTTCAATAGAAAGGAAGTGAATCACACACTTAGTTTCTAAAGAATAAGAACAAGTTCAAAGACAAGACTTTGAAGAACATACTTTGTATTCAACTTTTATTTCAATGGTGGTCTATCTTTACAATGAAGTCGTGCTGAGCTTATATAGTGCTCCTAGCAATGGTCCTAAACCTAAAAAGGAGAAAAGGAAATCATACATTTAAAATATATGGCTGTTGGCCATTAATGTCTAGTTTGGCCAACAAGGAAAGTGTATATGCTTGTATCTTGAAAGCTTTGGGGCGAATTTAATGTGTCTAGGTACATCCTGGATGCTTTGGAAAGTCTTCAATACGTGCCCAAGTTGTAAGGAATATAGATATTGCAATCTGAACACATTAAGTGCACTTCGGTCCATATATGGGAAGTCTTGGAGGAAAGGGATTCGCCTGATCCTCTAATGGCTGGTGCATGGTAGGTTTATTTTGGGCTTCCTTAGGGCTTTAACAATATCTCCTGGATGCCATGTTTTGGTTTGCAAGTGATTAAACCAGTTGGCCATCTCACTTGCCATAAACGGCTCCAATCGGTTCATTTGAAGGCACGGATGGACCCGCTTGGTCCAAGGCGTGTTTGAGCTTCTAGAATTGCTTAAGGGAGCTCCTAGAAGTACCAAAAAGTCTCCTGGTCGCCAAAGAAATGTTTCGAGACTTTCATATAAGGAAAGTTCCAAATATGGTAAGTTTTGAAAACTCCAATTTGATGTATGGTGCATGACTTGATCTGGCCTTGTTTGGGGTGAGCTGCATGTCATTGCATGTCCTCTGTGAGTCAAGATTATAGGCCAGGTTTTTTCTTGGCTGGCCGCTTCTTGGTTAAGCTTGGATTCATGAAGATACGCCCATGTATCCTTTTGCGCGTATTTGGCCGCCTTTGTGTTCCTTGGGCCGGCCGGGCTGGGCAGTTGCCCAGGGGTTGTGCCGATGACCTTCTCATACCCTCCCCATTCGAAATGTTTTGCCCTCAAAACATTTTGGTCTGCACATAGAGAAGGCAAGTTAATACCATGATTTACTTGTGGGTTTAGGGCATTACCTCGGTTTATGGCCCTTATATGGTTCGGATGTGGCCACGGTGCATCTGGCGGTTGCTCCCTAATATGAAAGGAAGAAATGACTCCTTTCTATTGCAGCTGGTTGCTTTGCTTTGCCTCCAAGGTGTTGGGTTCTCCATGGTCTCCTCTTGATTCCGAACATCAGTTTAATGTAGGAGGTGGGTCGTCTTAATCTTTGTTGAATCCTTGCTTTATTAGACCTGTTTCAACAACTTTTGGCAAAGACAAGTGCATTATGCTAGTAATGGAAATTTCCAATTGAAGCTCATTTATTGCCTTAACAGTTTTAGGCTGAACATTTTCTAGTTCTACTTGTAAGCTTGTTATTAGTTGTCTAGTTGGGCATGTCTTAGCAAAGTGTCCTCTTTCTTGACATCTATAGCATATAATTTCATCTGTTTTCACATTGTTATAGGACTTACCTGGCGTTTCCTTGACGTGTATTCCAAGCAATGGCTTTGATGGTTTCATGTGTGCTATGGCTTGAGGCTTTTGAACTTGCTGGTCAATTTTTGGTTTGACCATCGCTTAGCTACCTTTTGTCCTTCTAAGGTGTTTGAAAACACGTTGTTCTGCTCAGAGCAGTAGGCAAGCTTGGGCTTATGAAAGGGCTGCATGTTTGGTGTAGACATCTCACTCCTTGATGCTGTTGGTTGCATAAGTTGTGTGGTGATGTTTCTGCGTGTTTGGTACTTCTTCACAAACTCCCTATACATTCGTGCCTTAAAGTCTCCCCAATCAAGGACTGGTTTGTTGTAGAAGGTCCGTGCATTTTCCTTCAACCACCAATTGTAGGCATCTCCAACGAGCATATCAACGGCATATGAAAGCTTCTCTTCTTTGGGGATGTTGTTTGAGCGCAGCCATTTTTTAATGTTGGTTTCCCATCGGAGGTATTCATCTGGGTCCTTGTTATACTCTGAAAAGGTTAGAGATTTGGAATTGTAAATATATACCTTACTAGTCCGATTCCTTGATCTAGTTGGAGTGGTGTAGGTTGGCACTTGGCTTGACACAACAAAGTGGCAAGATGTGATTGTCTTTGGACAGCTTCTATCAGTGGAATAGTAGTCTGGTGGCTCTGGTTCGAGTTCTTCAACTCTTGTTCCATTGTCAAAATCATATTCTGAATAGTCTTCATGTCATGTCTCATATCCATAGGAATCATCTACATCGGACCAGTCTTGGTCATTGTCCGGTGGTTTTGGTTCAAGGTTTTCTCCATCTGATTCTTCCCTGAAACCAGTCTCCAAATAGTATTGACTCCATGACTCTTCTGCATAGTCACACTCGCTGGTCCTTAGTCATTGATCATAGTCATTGTCTAGACTACAATCAGTTTGTGGTATGCTCATGGTGTCTTCTTCTTCTTCATCATAGTGCTCCATCATTAAATTTTGTACGTTGCACGACAATAAGAAGAGATATCAAGCCCAAATCAACAAATAAGGAAACTACAGTCTAGTGAATATCCCTAATATATTATTTGAGAAACGTTTTAACAAAGTAACCTTAGCACGACGTGTTAATAACAAAAATGATATGCTGACATGTCAACATCACAACGAGTTTCAGCTTAAATATATAAAAGGGTTTAAGTTACTATAATAATTACAATACATGCCATTGATATTAATTTGGTTAGAGAATCAATATATTTTATTCAACTAAACAAAAAATAGTATTACCTCTGCAAAAACAATAATTTTTATTTCTTTAAATTTTTAATATGTTAATTTATTAATAATTTTGAATAAATATAAATAGATTTAAATTATTATATAATCCCTAATATATTATTTGAGAAACAATTAAGAAAATAATATTACTCTCACGTGTCATTAACAGAAATATCATGCTTACATTTCATCATTACAGTAAATTTCAAATAAATATATAAATAGGGTTAACTAATTCAAAAAATTACAATATATGTCATTGTAATTAATTTGGTTAGAGTATTAATATATTTTATTAAACTAACAAAAAAATACTACTAAATTCATAAAAAAATAACTATTTTTTCTTTCTTAATTTATATATAAAAAAAATTAATATTAAAAGTAATTTTAAATAAAAGTTAAAATTATATAAATTTTTAATTTATATTTATTAATAAAACATATTTTATGAATATTTTTCCTCACGCATTGCGTGGGTATAAATCTAGTATGATATTAACACGTAAGTAGTAGTAAAAGGAAAATCGACACAAGTAAAGATTTTGAGTTTTTTCCTTTTTGTTTCTTTTGGAAACTAACTTTAAAGCAAACTAAAAGACAATATTTTTTTTGGTTTTTGATATTTTAATTTAATTTAGGACGAAAAACAATATTATATGAATCTCTCTCTTTTTTTTAACTTTACTAGTAACTAAATTCGAAAATAACAAAATGAGTGATGCTTATATATTTGGTTTTTTTTCTTATGATTAACGAAAAAAGAAAACATGAAATAAATTTTTTTTGAGTTGGTTTTATATTTACATGAGAGGAGACAAAAGAAACAAGAAGAATCAACAAGAAAAAAGTGCAAATGAAGAATAAGAACAAATATATTTTTTTGGTTTTTGGATAAGATGTAAATAACAAAAAGCTAAACAAAATCATAAAAGATAAAGGATAAAGGTTGGATGAACACAACCTGGGATAGGAGCTTTTAGCTCTGATACCAAATGATGTAACATTGAATATCAATCTCACAAGCGGTACGATCGTGACTCGCAAGGCCTGGAATCTCTCTTGGCTTAAGCGGGCAAGGGAACTAAAAGGAGGGGGTTTTGATCGAATCACACAACCAAAGGTGAACCAAGAGAGTTTGAATCTCTCAAACTAACCTGGTCGTGGCTTCAATAGAAAGGAAGTGAATCACACACTTAGTTTCTAAAGAATAAGAACAAGTTCAAAGACAAGGCTTTGAAGAAAGTACTTTGTATTCAACTTTTATTTCAATGGTGGTCTATCTTTACAATGAGGTCGTGCTGAGCTTATATAGTGCTCCTAGCAATGGTCCTAAACCTAAAAAGGAGAAAAAGAAATCATACATTTAAAATATATGGTTGTTGGCCATTAATGTCTAGTTTGGCCAACAAGGAAAGTATATATGCTTGTATCTTGAGAGCTTTGGGGCGAATGTAATGTGTCTAGGTACATCCTTTATGCTTTAGAAAGTCTTCAATACGTGCCCAAGTTGCAAGGAATAGAGATATTGCAATCTGAACACATTAAGTGCACTTCGGTCCATATATGGCAAGTCTTGGAGGAAAGGGATTCGCCTGATCCTCTGGTGGCTGGTGCACGGTAGGTTTATTTTGGGCTTCCTTAGGGCCTTAATAATATCTCCTGGACGCCATGTTTTTGTTTGCAAGTGATTAAACCAGTTTGCCATCTCACTTGCCATGAACGGCTCCAATCGGTTCATTTGAAGGCACGGATGGACCCGCCTGGTCCAAGGCGTGTTTGAGCTTCTAGAAGTGCTTAAGGTAGCTCCTAGAAATACCAAAAAGTCTCCTGGTCGCCAAAGAAACGTTTCGAGACTTTCATATAAGGAAAGTTCCAAATATGGTAAGTTTCGAAAACTCCAATTTGATGTATGGTGCATGACTTGATCTGGCCTTGTTTGGAGGGAGCTGCATATCACTGCGTGTCCTCTGTGAGTCAGGATTATAGGCCAGGTTTTGTCTTGGCTGACCACATCTTGGTTAAGCTTGGATTCATGAAGATACGCCTATGTATCCTTTTGCGCGTATTTGGCCGCCTTTGTGTTCCTTGGGCCGGCCGGGGGTTGTGCCGATGACCTCATCTCAATACTACTGAAGTTTGGCACGAATCTCCTGTAGAAGCTGGCCAGGCTGTGGAAGCTTCTCACTTGGCTGATGTTGCACGGTGTTGGCCATTCTTGTATGGCTCGAATCTTTTCTTCATCAACCAGTAAGTCCTGTGAACTTACAACAAAGCCTAAGAAAACAAGGTTGTCAGTACAAAAGGTGCACTTCTTGAGATTGGCATAAAGCTCTTCTTGTCGAAGGGTTTTGAGTACCATCTCAAGATTTGTGAGGTGTTCGCGTAGGCACTTACTGTAAACTAGTATATCATCAAAATAAACCACTACGAACTTACTGATGTATGTCCTAAGAACTTGGTTCATAAGGCGCATGAAGGTGCTTGGGGCATTAGTCAAGCCAAATGGCATGACTGTCCACTCGTAGAGCCCTTGCTTTATCTTGAAAGCAGTCTTCCACTCATCACCCTCTTTCATTCTAACCTGATGTATCCACTCTTGAGGTCTATCTTGCAGAAGACCGTGGCTCCACTCAGTTCATATAGCATGTCATACAGCCGTGGTATAGGATGCTGGTACTTGACTGTGATGTTGTTGATTGCTCGGCAGTCTACGCACATTCGCCAAATCCCATCCTTTTTGAGGACTAGCAGCACTGGTATGGCACATGGACTGAGGCTCTCTGAACATAGCCTTTCTCCAGGAGTTCCTTAACCTACATCTCAAGCTCCTTTGACTCCTCTGGACTCATCCAGTATGCTGGTCGATTGGGTAAGGCTTCTCTGGGCACGAGGTCGATCTGGTGCTCTATGCCGCGGTATCTCCTCAGGGAATACGTCCTGGAACTTGTTGAGGAGGGCTGGTACTTCAGGAGGTAGCTCTACCTGTTCCTTTTCTACACTCAAAACCTCTTTGAAAACCATTAGTAACATTAAGTCCTTTAGGCTAAAGCTCTCCAGACATGACTTGGTTGAATGAGAAAATTAGACTTAATAAGTTTCTTTTCCTTACTCATTTGCTGTTCTATCTCGTGTACCTGGGCAGGTGTGAGAGAAGCTAGGCTGACCTTTCTCTTATCGTGTACAAATGTGTAGAGATTGGTTCGGCTATCATGCCTTGTCTCCTTGTCAAACTGCCATAGTCTTCCTATCAGAAGATGGCCAGCTTGCATAAGTACCACATCACAGACTACCTAGTCCTAGTATCTGCCAACACTGCATGGCACGGTTACTTGCTCATGGATCTTGAGCTCCACTTTGTCATCTAGCCATCTTAGTCTTTATGGCCGGGGGTGCCTTGTCTTCTCTAGACCTAGCTTATCAACCATATACGCACGAGCCACATTAGTGCAAGAACCACCATCTATGATGAGATTACATACCTTGCCCTTGATGGTGCACCGGCTGTGGAAGATGTTCTCCCTTTGAATCGTCTCGGAGGGGTCTACCATTGCACTGAGGATGTGTCTAGTGACCAGCACTTCCCCCACATCAGGGTACTCAATGTCACCGTATTCTCCTTCTGGTTCAAAGTCTTCCTCATCTTGAGACTCATACTGTCCAGCTTCCATGATCAGCATGACTCGGTTGTTTGGGCACTCTCTTGAGATATGACCGCGACCCCTACACTTAAAAAAGTGATATCACGTGATATCTGAGGGTTAGAAGACTTACTAGGCTCTCTCTGGTCACGGGTTTGCTCAGGAGGCTTGCTCTTGAACCGTGATTTGATTTCTACACTATTGCTCTTGTCTACAGGCTTCGTGCCAATGCTTGGTCCCCAAGGCGTCTTAGGCTTGGTGCGTAGGTCTTGGCTCTTACGCCTGATGTGCTGCTCAGCCTGGACAGAGAGGTGGAACAAGTCCATGAAATAATTGTAGATTTGTCTCTCCACTTTTCCACTGATCCTCTCTTGCAATCCATCCAAGAATTGAGCCATCAAAGCTTCCTCATCCTCATTGATCTCCAGTAGCCTTTCAAACTCCTCGTAGTACTCTTCTACTGATCTTGTGCCCTGTTTAAAAGTACGAAAACGTCGTTGCAAATCCCTATCGAAATAAGGTGGGACAAACCTTTGCCTCATGAGGTCCTTCATGTCGACCCAAGATTCTACGGGCCTCAATCTCCTTCTCCTACGGTCAAAAGCCTCACGATCCCACCAGATGAGGGCATAATCCGTGAGTTGTGCTACTGCCACGGAGACTCTCCTAGGGCCTGGTTGGTTGTAGTGGTT
Source organism: Pugionium dolabratum (assembly GCA_018901945.1). Lineage (NCBI taxonomy): Eukaryota > Viridiplantae > Streptophyta > Magnoliopsida > Brassicales > Brassicaceae > Pugionium > Pugionium dolabratum. The sequence goes on from JAEVFF010001823.1 coordinate 15,281, forward strand.
GTAGAGCTGCCTCCTTAAGTAGCAGCCCTCTTCAACAAGTTCCAGGATGTATTCCCTGAGGAGATACAAGCAGCCTTGCCTCCCTTACTCGGCATAGAGCACCACATCGATCTCGTGCCCGGAGCAGCCTTACCCAATCGACCAGCTGACCGGATGAGTCCAGAGGAGTCCAAGGAGCTTGAGAAGCAGATTAAGGAGCTCCTGGAGAAAGGCTATGTTCGAGAGATCATCAGTCCATGTGCTGTACCAGTGCTGCTAGTCCCTAAGAAGGATGGGACTTGGCGAATGTGTGTGGACTGCCGAGCAGTCAACAACATCACAGTAAAGTACCGGAATCCTATACCACGGCTGGACGACAGGCTAGATGGACTGAGTGGAGCCACGGTCTTCTCCAATATAGACCTCAAGAGTGGATACCATCAGATCAGAATGAAAGAGGGTGATGAGTGGAAGACTGCTTTCAAGACAAAGCAATGCCTCTATGAGTGGACAGTCATGCCATTTGGCTTGACTAATGCCCCTAAGCACCTTCATGCACCTTATGAACCAATTTCTTAGGGCGTACATCAGTAAGTTTGTAGTGGTCTATTTTGATGATATACTTGTTTACAGTAAGTGCCTACGGGAACACCATACACATCTTGAGATGGTGCTTAAAACCCTTCGACAAGAAGAGCTTTATGCCAATCTGAAGAAGTGCACCTTTTGTATTGACAAGCTTGTTTTCTTAGGCTTTGTTCTAAGTTCACAAGGCTTACAGGTTGATGAAGAAAAGATTCGAGCCATACAAGAATGACCAACACCGAGCACCATCAGCCAAGTGAGAAGGTTACATGGCCTGGCCAGCTTCTACTGAAGATTCGTGCCCAACTTCAGTAGCATTGCCTCACCATTGATGGCAGTAGTGAAGAAGAATGTGGGATTCAGCTGGGGAGAAGCTCAAGAGAAGGCATTCCAGGCCTTGAAGGACAGCCTCACGCATGCACCAGTACTAGTCCTGCCCGACTTCAACAAGAAATTTGAAGTGGAGTGTGATGCCTTTGGAATAGGCATAGGAGTGTACAAGTATGACCTGTATAAGTATGATCCGGAATTTGCTGAGAGCTACAAGGAGTGTGGCACACGGAGTCATGGCAAGTTCTACATCCATGAGGGGTTTTGTTCCGGGAAAGAAGGCTGTGCATACCACAAGGATCTTTACGAGAGCTTATCACCGAGAAGCTCATGGAGGAGGTCTTATGGGCCACTTTGGTGTTGACAAGACACTAGCAGTGGAAAAGGAGCACTTGTACTAGCCACACATCAAGAGGCCAGTAGAAGCCCATCGTGCAAGGTGCATCACTTGCAAGAAGGCGAAGTCCCGAGTGCATCCTCACGGGTTGTATCTCCCTCTGCCCATACCTGCACATCCATGGGTGGACATTTCCATGGACTTCGTTCTAGGTCTGCCCAAGATCAATCACAAAGATGTTATCTTTGTAGTAGTAGACCGATTTTCCAAGATGACACATTTCATCCCATCTGCCAATGTTAATGATGCCACACAAACAGCCGAACTGTTCTTTAGGGAGGTAGTGCAACTTCATGGAGTGCCAAGGACCATCGTGTCAGACAGAGACACCAAATTTCTCAACCACTTCTGGAGGACCCTCTGGAGAAAGCTAGGCACAAAGCTGCTCTTCTCTACCACCTGCCATCCTCAAACCGATGGCCAAACTGAAGTAGTCAACCGGACATTGTCGATTCTTCTCAGGACCACACTAGGGAAGAACCTCAAGACATGGGTGGAGTGCCTGCCATTCATAGATTTTGCATACAACCGAGTAGTGCATTCAGCAATGAAGACGACCCCTTTTGAAGTGGTCTACGGTTTCAACCCTCAGATGCCTTTGGAGCAAACACCACTGCCACCAGCAGAAATGACAAAACTCAATGGAGCATCTAAGGCAGAATTCATCAAGAAAATACACCAGAAGGTAGCAGAGAATCTGGAAAATAGGACCGGGGAGTACGTGACTCACGCCAACAAGAGGAGAAGAGAGATGATTTTTCAACCAGTCGATTGCTACATCTACAGCAAGAGAGGTTCCCCAACCTAAGAAGGTACAAGCTGGTCCCAAGAGGATATGGACCATTCAGAGTGCTGAAGAGGATCAACTACAACACCTACCGGATTGAACTTTCAGGTGAGTTTAATGTGTTTTACACATTCAATTTGACTAATCTAGCTCCTTTCCTTGCAAATGAGCCAGTTTTGAGGTCAAAACCTACTGAAGGGGGAGGGGATGATGAGGACATCAGATCATCTGCCCGGCCAGAAGACCAGAATGGCCGATCAGAAGGATTGCCCGATACAGCCGGGCCATTTGTCGCGTCTGCCAGGCAAAGCGGTACCACCGGCCCTATGATCAGCTGGGCCGGGCCGACCAACTTCTCTGGCAGAGAGGCCCAAACCTCCAGCATAACTGGCGGCAACGTGAACAACACTGCCATCCCAACTTGAGACACCGCCATCTCAGAAATCAATCTGGCCAGCTCCGATCTCAACTCGGCCAGCTCCACGCACAATCCAGCCGGTTCACGCGATTGCACCACCATTTCCTCATCTACACAAGGAGAATCGTATCAACTAAGCTACCAGATTCAAGGCATGAACCTGGATGAAGTCTCTACACCATTGATGCCAACAAGAGCCATGACAAGGAGCAGAACAAGGGCACTCTTCCACAAGTTCATTTTTTGGGTAGACAAGCTCCAAGAAGATCATCAACAAGGAGCATTAGACAAAGAGTACAAGGAAGAGTCCAAAGGCTTCTCAACATTGCAAAGGACACCAGAGACTTTGGCTCTCGTGGCAAAGGAGGTCAAGGCCCAACAATTCATAGCCATACTCCAAGTTGAAGACTATGAGATAGGCGCGTGCATGCCACAAGGTGTGGCCGGCTACCTTCCATTTCTTGGCCGAAAGGTAAGAATGGTAAGTTTTCGGTTATATACTTGCCTTTTCTGTTTTGCAGGATAGAAATTAGTAGTTTTACATTTTTGAGTCAAGAACAATTTAGATAGTTGTCCTTTTTTCGGTTATTTCCTTTTTGTAATTTTCCTTTTGCACTTTTGTAACTTTTCCATTTTTATTTTGAGTCAACCCTAGAAGGTCAAGGCTGCCGAGCATATTAATAAGACTCCTTCAGCATTGTTGTTCGCCAACTTTTTGATATTAATAAAGATTGAACTTTCTTCCTACGAGTTTTCTCCTAAAACTCTTTCGCTTAGAACCCTAGTTGAGACCAGCCCTCCAAGCTTCTAAATTGTGATTTATCACAAGGTTCATCACCACTCATGTGGTTCACTTCACCTCTCCATCCAATACCCACCAGAAAACTCCCATCCAGAAGCCTAAGGCCGAGTTTCTCGCCTAATCTTCTCCAGCCACTCCGCAAGTGTTACGGCCTTGATTCAATGCTTGTATCAGGGTTGTTGTTGATTCTCTCCAGGATTCTGAATGGCCCATATACTCTGGGGCCTAGCTTGGAACTCCTTAGGTGGGGGAATGATACAAGCCTCGATTCAAGGCTTATATGCGCGTGGGCTGCTTGGAGAAGTTTAGGTGAGAAACTCGATCTTAGGCTTCTTGGATAGGGGTTTTGGGTTGGTATTCGATGGAAGGGTGAAGTGAACCACACGAGGGGTGATGAAACTCGTGATAAATCACAAAATTAGAGCTAGGAGGGCTGGTCTCAACTAGGTTCTAAGTGCACAAGTTTCTTTGAGAGAATAACTTGTAAAGAAAATTCGATCTTTATTAATTAGCAAAAAGGTTGTCGAACTACAATGCTGGAAGGAGCCTTATTAATATGCTCGACAGCTTGAACTTCTAGGGTCGACACAAATAAAGAAAAAGGAAAGTTTACAAAAGTGCACAAAAGGAAAAGATACAAAAGTGCATAACCGAAAAAGGACCTATTGCTAAAATGTTCTTGACTCAAAAATGTAAAGCAACTAGATCCTACCCTGCAAAACAGAAAGAGGCATATATTCGAATGTAAACTTACCTTAACTCACCTCACGGCCTAGAAATGGAAGGTGGCCGTCCTTGTGGCATGCACGCGCCTTGCTCCTAGTCTTCGACTTGGAGTAGGGTTAGGAATCTTTGGGCCCTGACCTCTCTTGCCACTAAAGCCCAAGTATCTGATGTCCCTTGTGTTGTTGAGAAGCCTTTGGACTCCTTTGCAATTCTGGCCCATTGTCCTTAGTCGATCTTCCTCTAGGAGCTTGTCCACCCATAAGCTGAACTTGTGGAAGAGTGCTCTTGATCTACTCCTTGTCATTGCTCCTGGTGGCACAACTGGTGTGGATACTTCCTCTAGATGCATGTCCTGAAGCTGGTAGCTTATCTGGTCCGAGTTTCCTTGTGTGGAAGTTGAATTGCTTGTGCACTCGGCTGGATCGGCTGTACCGGCTGGACTGTGCGAGGTACTGGCCGGAATGCCTTCAGGACCGGCCAAGTTGATCCCGGAGTTGGTGGCATCACCAAGGGACAAGCGGTGTCATCTACGTCCCCACCAAGTGTGCCGGAAGCTTGGGCCTCTCCGCCGGCAATGCTGGTTGCTCTGGTCCTATTGGTCGAGGGTCAGGCGGTACTGCTTGGACCGGCAGGCGTGCCAGATGGCCCGGCTGTCTCGGGCAAGCTTCCTGGTTGGCCAGTCTGGTCTCCTGGCTGGATGTACGACCTGATTTCCTCATCATCCCCTCCATCTTCAGTAGGTTTTGTCCTCAAAACTGGTTCATCTGCATGGAAAGGGGCTAAGTCAGTAACATTGAACGTATTGGACACATTAAACTCACTGGTAGCTCGATCCGGTAGGTGTTGTTGTTGATCCTCTCGAGCACTCTGAATGGTCCATCTCCTCTTGGTGCTAGCTTGGAACTCCTTAGGTTTGGGAACCTCTTCTGCCGTAGGTGTAGCCACACCCAATCACCTTGTTGAAAGATCACCTCCTTTCTTCCCTTGTTGGCATGAGTCACGTACTTTCCGGTCCTCTTCTCCAAGTTTTCTGCTACCTTCTGGTGTAACCTCCTGATGAGGACATCAGGTCGTACATCCTGCCAGGAGACCAGACTGGCCGACCAGGAAGCTTGCCCGAGACAGCAGGACCATCTGGCGCGCCTGCCGGACCAGACAGTACCGCCGGACCCTCGACCTATAGGACCAGACCGGCCAACATCGCCGGCGGAGAGGCCCAAGCTTCCGGCACACTTGGTGGGGACGTGAATGACACCGCCGGTCCCCCTGATGAAACCGCCGACTCCGGGATCAACTTGGCCGGTCCTGAAGTCATTCCGGCCAGTACCGCGCACAATCCAGCCGGTACAGGCCATCCAGCCGAGTACACGCACACTTCCACTTCTACACAAGATGACTCGGACCAAATGAGCTACCAGCTCCAGGACATGCACTTAGAGGAAGTATCTACACCAGTGGTACCTCCAGGAGCAATGACAAGAAGCAGATCAGGAGCACTCTTCCACAAATTCAGCTTATGGGTCGACAAGCTTCTAGAGGAAGAGCAGCTAAGGACAATGGGCCAGAAAAGCAAATTAGAGTCCAAAGGCTTCTCAACAACACAAGGAACATCAGAGACTTGGGCTTTAGTGGCAAGAGAGGTCAAGGCCCAGAGATTTGTAACCCTACTCCAAATCGAAGACTAGGAGCAAGGCGCGTGCATGCCACAAGGACGGCCAACTTCCATTTCTTGGCCGTGAGGTGAGTTAAGGTAAGTTTACATTCGAATATATGCCTCTTTCTGTTTTGCAGGGTAGGATCTAGTTGCTTTACATTTTTGAGTCAAGAACAATTTAGGAATAGGTCCTTTTTCGGTTATGCACTTTTGTATCTTTTCCTTTTGTGCACTTTTGTAAACTTTCCTTTTTCTTTATTTGTGTTGACCCTAGAAGGTCAAGCTGTCGAGCATATTAATAAGGCTCCTTCCAGCATTGTAGTTCGACAACCTTTTTGATTATTAATAAAGTAGAACTTTTTCCCCTACAAGTTTTCTCTCTAAGAATCTTGTGCGCTTAGAACCCTAGTTGAGACCAGCCCTCCTAGCTCTAAGTTTGTGATTTATCACGAGGTTCATCACCCCTCGTGTGGTTCACTTCACCCTCCCATCAAATACCAACCCAAAAACCCCTATCCAAGAAGTCTAAGGTCGAGTTTCTCACCTAACCTTCTCCAAACAGCCCACGTGCATCCAAGCCTTGAATCGAGGCTTGTATCATTTGGTATCAGAGCTTAAAGCTCCTAAACCAGGTTGTTTCTATCCTTTTGCTTGTTTTGTTTTTAGTTCTTGCATTAGTTTAAGTCGCATTCAAGAAAAATCAAAAAAAATAACCTCAAACTCCAAACCGAGTGCATCTAGCCTCCTACGTGTATCACTAGGGTTTAGATTCACTTTTGCATTGCATACACGTTTTCCTTTTTGTTTAAGTCATATTTCCTTTATTTTTAAGTCTAATTAAAAAGAAAAGAAAAAGAAAATAGAAAAGATACTAAAGAATTCGAATTGGACAGCTAGCACAAGTTGTCTAGGAAGTTTCCTTTTTCGAATTTCC
>JAEVFF010001824.1:0-28647 GCA_018901945.1 Pugionium dolabratum
TTATGCTAATGAATTTAAATTGTCTATAACTTGAATAGAAAATATTATTAAATAGGTAAATAATTATAAATGTGATAAATATTCAATTAATCTAAATTTTTGTTTTATATTTTGTTTGAGTAATTTTTTAATCTCTAATATTTCATTTTATATTTTGTTTGTTTTTTTATGTCGAAATATTAAAAATTTATATATAGTATATTGTTAAATATTTGTAATATTGTTTTAAATGTTTTGATACGTCTCACATATTTATACATTAAAAGTAAATGTAACATTTAAAAGGATTGTTTTTAACAAGAAAGCAAAAACTTAACAAAATTAAAATTAAATGGTTGATCACTGAAATAAAGGCGAAGGTGTTTCCCCATTTTGCCGACTGGTCCGGTTCACATAAAGGTATAGACGGTCAATCCGAGATTGTACAATTAATCTTTTATATAAAAAAGAAAAAGAAAAGATCTTTCATGCGTTTACTATACTCATGACTTAAGACAACTTGTCTTGTACATTTACAAATATTTCATATATTTTAACATTATTTGTGTTTTCTCATCTCTTTACCAACTTTTTACAAATATGTATGCGTATTCACGTAATTAAGTTTTAGAATTTTCAAATATTGATAAAATCTTATCGATAGATTTAAGATTATAAGTCTAGATCTTATTCTAGGTTGAGTTATTCTTATACCTTAATTTGAATTGATTACCTAAATTACTAATTTTAGAAGTAATTGAATTCACCAAAAATATATATAGTTTGATTTTTTTTAAAATAATTTATATGAGTAAAGTACCATTAGCCAATGTAATATGATGTTTAAAGCGCTTTGATTTGCGAACAAATTAGATCTTAAATAATAATTGTGTAATTATGTTTTGTTGAACATGATAGTTTTGTAAATAATTTATCAAAATGTTAAGATGTAGATGTAAACTTAATCAAAATATGTGTAGATATAAGTATGTTTGAAAATTCAAATAATAATATTTTAAATTAATTGATTTGACCAATGTTAAAGATATTTCAGTTAATTGAGTTGAGAGATAAAGAAAGTGATAGGATACTTTGGGGTCAACGGTCAACGGTCAACGGTAGAGTATTCTTTTTCAATCTCACTTCGCAACTTGGCAACCGTTCACATGTGTTTCCATCTCTCTATTACAAATCTAAATTATCTTAAATTTTCGGTGAAATCCAAATCGAGAACAAAAAAATACAAAATAACAAATTTCCCACCAAATAATAATAATAACAACAACCATTTTTTTGCAAAACTTATCAAAGAAACAACAAAGTCATTGCATTACACAACTCACTTCTATTTCCTTATTTCAATCTCCTTGCCCCCACCACCAAAGATCTACTTACATTCATATCTATATTTTTTACCCTCTCACAATTTCCCCCACAAAATGTCCCTTTCTCATGTCGGGTTTCGGCGGAATCAATCCTCACAGTATCGGTTTATCCATCAGCTCGGTGTTGGCTGCAATCCTTCCCGAGCTACGGCCGGTTATCTTCCCAAACGAACCAATAGTTGATATTTCTTCGCCAAGATTTATCGATCTTCTATGCTTTCTGAGTTTGGAGGAGTTAACCTCACACGCCTCACTATCAACAACTTCATCTTCGCTCTTGCTCTTGTCGTTGTTGTTCTGGGCGACGACTAACCGTGCAATGGTACTTCTACAGAACGGACAGACCGGTGGTGTCACGGTTGAGGTCGTTGGGTTTGGTTTGTTGTGACAGCACAGTGCAAGTGTGCATTGTGCACACATTTGGTGACCACAGTCTTTCACTTCAATCGTGCAAACTTGCTCAAAGCAAATGCAGCACAGTTCCGTGTCACTCATCTACAAAAACATAAAGCGTTAAAATGTGTTCAAGTAACGTTGTAATTGTTTAAAACGCCAATTTTAACAAACAACCAAGCCTCAGGTCAAGTAAAAGAGTGTCATATTACCTCGGACATGTTATCGTCTGAGGTAGTGTCATAGAAAGATGGTGATGGTAATGAGTAACCAGTTCCCTTGAGGATGGTTTTCTCTCTCTCTCTGTTAGCCTCCATTAGAGCCTGCTCAAGGAGCAGTTTCGCCCCGTCATTAAGCTCGCTGATGAATTTTAATGGCGCTGGCCAAACAAGAGGCTCTGCCGAGGACGGGTTAAGCAAGGCTGCACATGCGCCGTGTTTATGCTTCATGGCAACTACATAAGGTATCCTCCTGGAAAGAGATTTCAAGTTTCAAGTTAATCTTCTCTAAGATGATTAGTGGAGAATAACCAATTATAGATACTACGTAATTAATTGCCATTTAATTTTTCATGAAATTTAGGGAAAGTTGTAAAAGAGAATGTTTTATATACCCAGAAGCGTCTCTCTGAAGACGATCAGCACCCCAAGCAAGCAGCTTTCTGACACAATCTATAGATCCACTTCGAGCTGCTAAATGAAGAGGTGTGCTCCCTGGAGAACTGTTTCAACACAGCTTGAAAGATTAGTCCCAGTGGATTGAAACTCCTAACAACTGTTTGTTTTCAATGGAAAAAGACTGCATGAGGAGAAATTAATTACCCGTAAACGCTAGTAGATGCACAAACAAGGGAACCACTACCCAACAAAACATTCACACATTCAGGCCGTCTTTGCCGAGCAGCTAGATGCAACGGAGTTGCTCCCTTATCATCTCTTATGTTCACAAATCTTGCATATCCCCTGAAAAAACATTAAATTTTCATTCGAAAGTGCACAAAGAATATGAAGAAAAAAAAGTAATCAAGGTAGGAAAGAGACTCACCAATGAACAGAAACAGGACTAGACTGAGCAGCAGCGAGAATGGCTTGAACACAATCAGCGTGTCCATAGTATGCTGCGTAATGCAAGCATGTTCTTCGATTGACAGAATCAAACATCAAAATCTGCAAATTCCAAAAAATAAAAGCAACCACAAATTTCAATTCAAACCCTGAAATTGGTTTTATGAAGGTAGAACATGAATGAAACGTTTTTTGGCGTTACATTAGCTCCAACTTCAGCGAGTTTCTTCACGCAAGAAACTCTTCCATGCATCGCAGCCAACATTAACGGAGTCTACAAGAACCATAACGAGAAATCAGCTCAAAGTTTTCAAAAACATTAGTTTAAACTTCAGAACCACATTACAGCCAGATCAATGCAAATTAAATCAGATGTTATTAACCTGTTTGTGACGATTCAAAATATCTGGATTCGTAAATCGTTCCAGAAGCATAGACAAAATCTGCAAAATAAGAAATGGGAATTATCACAAATGTACATATAACATCGAATCTAACAAGAAAATTCGGAAACCCAGGTCCATCAATCAAGCGAAGAAGCTCAGACTTCACGAATCTGAAACACAAGCACCAGAATCCGGAAATATCCTAGGAGGAGACCACTAAACTAACCTCGATCTGGCCATTTGCAGCAGCGACATGGAGAACGGAGTGACGATCATAAGCAGTGGTCTGATGCAAAAGGCTGGGATCCGACGACAAAACACGGCGCACAGTAATGATGTCACCGCACTGCACGGAGGAAAATATTACGTGCTCCGGTGTCGTTCCACAGCTCATACTCTGCCCCATCTCAGCTTTCTCTAGATACGCACGCACTCAGTTAAAGCCTCAATATCGCGATGATGATGGAACGATGGGAACCACGACACCGTCTGCCACCGGTGAGGTGCTCCGTCGTAAGAAATAAAGAGCCACCGTGAAGCAGAACGGTGGTTGGACTCTAGCTATGGGGATTTTTCCTATGGAGAAGAAGAGGGAAGTTCACATTTATGTACACATTGATATGGCCATTGTGATATTATAATTATTTTTGGAAAGTGATATTAAAACAAAAACAAAAAGAGACGACTCTATTGAAGTTTGGGGATTTGCCCGACGGGCAGCATTTTTATTTGCCCGTGTCAGTTTGATTACAGTTACTCTCCGAATACGGGTAGCATTCATATATATATATTTTTTCCAATTAGTTTATTTTGTTACGATTGTATTAGAATAATATTTTAAAAAGTAATAACATAAAATAATATTTTTTAAATTTTTATTGGGCAATTGATTAAAATAGTATTATTTTAAGTTTTTGTTCTAAATATAGCACTAGTCATTTAAATTTCCAAAAATAGCACAAATTTAATACTAAAATAATTGAAAACTTATTTCTAATGAAAACAATTTAAACCCTAAATTGGAAAAAGTGAACCCAAACATTATGTTTTAATTTTATATATATTTTATTTAAGGTAAATAATTATTTTTACATAATAATTTATGCTATTTTGGGAATTTTAGTTTTATTGTGCTAAATTTGGAAGATAAACTTAAAATAGTGCTATTTTAGGGTATTACTTATTTTTTTATTTCAAATTTTTAATAACACAAATTATTTTATAAAAATATATATTTATTATAATAAATTAGGATTTAATTTTTTCTTATTGAAAAAAAGTTTTACGATATTTTAATATTAAATTTTTACTATTTTTAAAAATTTAAACTACATTTGAAATAAAAATTTAAAATAATATTATTTTTGTCAATTATTCTATTATTAAAATACTACATTTGAAATTTTTATTCCAAATATATCACCCTAAACTTACAATTCCAAAAATTACATAAATAATTATATATAAATAAATTTATATTTATATTAATTATACATAAATAAAAAGAATTCAGAAATAATATTTTAAATTTATATATAATTTATTTAGATTAAATAATTATTTGCTCTATTTTTAAAATTTTAATTTTTTAGATTTGGAATTTTTTTTTTAAAATGTTATTTTAAGATCTTGTTCAAATTATATGATGAACATTGTTTTTAAGCAGTAAAAGCATATAAATTTCTGGTCAATATTATACTAAAGCGACCTACTTGAAAATTTCTAATCGGAGTCCAAAGTGGCCGTTTGATGGCTATCGCTTCTCGATGTAGACTTCAACATCAAATGCTTGTTTCACGTTTTTTTCTTCTTTATTTTGTTTAATTAAATATTAAATGGGATTCCACTTTCCCAAATGTTAGATATTTTATCAATCTTATAATATTTAAGTTATGCAAAAGTTTTTGATTGATTATTCAATACAAATTTGGGAAAGTTCCATTTATTCAAATAGTTAATGTTCTGTTATGCAATAATTCTATTGGAATTCGATTCTAAATATTCGTGTTACACTGTGTGTATATGTTTAGATTGATAGTCGATTAGGATATTAATTAATACAATATATTTTCAAAAATATTTAGATTATTTCATCCACTTAGAATTTAATACTTTTCATTAGATCTATCCTAAGCTGTAGCCTTTGTCTACTCGTAGATGGGCTATTCGGTTTTAGCTCGACAATCACTTTGCTTTCCTTTCTTCTTGAAGAGTCATTTTCCTTCTTACTTCCTTTACCTATTTGGAGAGATTAATTCCACAATTCTTCTTTGATATATATGGAGAGATAATTTCCTATCATTTCCTTTCTTATGGAAAATTAAAAATTATGTATATGGTTGCAGGTCCATCATCATTTTTTCGTGGCTATTTTGAAAATCCCGGATAAATCTTTAAAAACTACAAAAACGACATAAAAACCGATTAAAAAGTTATAGAAAATTAATGGCATAACTATAGTTACAAAATTTCTTCTATAATTAGTCATGTTCATTTGTCAACTGTAACTTCATGCAGATGTGGTTGTGACATATTATTGTTTGTTTACCTGCTCAATTAGTTGCGGTCAATTGTAACGGTCAAATGTTATTTCTTACGTCGTAAATTTTTTAGCCGTTGATTAAAACAACGGTACGATTAAAAATCTATAATAAACCGAAACTACAACCACCGACAACAAACAAACAAACAATATATACCGTAATCACAACCGCAATATTATCCGCATCCACAATCGCCACTGATCCTCAAACAAGCAAAATTATTATAGAACCATGACTAATTTGTATCATGACTATATTGGCATTTTCGAACTTTTCTATAGATTTTTCGTAATTATTTTCGTGAATTTGCCAATAACAAGGACATTTGTTTGATTAATAAGTGACTATAAGGATAATTTTGAGTAGTGACCATTTATCATCATTTCTTTCAGTAATGTGGAGCCATTATTTGAAAGCTATGTGTTGATGGTAAAGGCATTATAGTTAGTCATGGGAGCAGTATTATCTTGGAACCCTTTACTTTCCTTTGGGATAATTAAATCTTCAAGCCATTAATTCTACAATTCTTTCCAACTCGTATTGTATGGTTTCTAATTGTTTTTAAAGTTTAATATAATGCAATGATTTGACAAAAATATATTTTATTTTCATGCTAGTGTTTTACTAATTAAATGAAAATATTTTATGTTTTATTAATAGAACTAAAAAATTATGTAGACGTATTTATTTGAAACTTGTGAAATTTTACAAATTTAGAAATTTTATCTTATATTTAGAATTTTAGTTATATTCAACATGAAATTGATGGATTTAACATTAAACATTTCATTAAAGCAAATTTTCAAATGTAGCATCATTATTAATTTAAATTTATAATAATAGCATAAATTAATAGTAAAATACTTTAAAATATTTTATTAATGAAAAATTTAAATCATAAATTGGAAGAATTCAACATAATGTTTAATTATTATTTGTGATTAATTTTTATATAATTATTTATGGTATTTTAAACTTTTTTATTTTATTGTAATAGATTTATAAAAAAAATAAATATTTTAGAGTATTACTTTTTTTTCTTCTCTTTATTAATAATCGCGGTGGGCGCCTGGGCGGGAGAGTGCATAGCCATATATTTGAAAGAGGATAATGCATATATATAAATTGATAAATTGTGTCATGCATATATTACCATGGCGACATAACTGATTGGTGTCAGATTGGCATTTTTTGAACCACTTTATTTTTGTACGAATTATTAACGTAATAATTGAAGTATGGGCAAAAAAATGAAGATTCCATGTTTCGTACACACAATTTTATCTTATGAATATAATAAATCCTATCGAGGATTTCTCTTACTATTTCTTAACACATAAGACATTACTGTTTCAGCTTTATTCCCACTATGTAATTTTTCAACTATCATAGATCGCTTATTGAAATCATTAATTATCATAGGAACATTAGCCATGGATAAATTATTTTTGATAATGATAACATATTTTCGTAATCATCTTAAAAAAAATAGTAAAAAATATTATACATTGTTATAGGTGAGTTTCGCCCTCCCCAGAATCAGAGTTCGGCTCAAAAAGAATCAGTCTATTATGCTAAGGATTCGATGGTGAGAATTGTTGCACTACTCTCGAAGAGCCGCCAAAAAACTTTTTGAGACATTCAATCTTACCAATTCTCGATAACGACAACAAGATTTTCGAAAAATAGCATTTATGGTTTGTAATAATTAAAGCGTTGAATATTAAGTAAGCCGAAAATATAAAAAAGAGAACGGTGACGTCATAAATGAACATAAAATTAATTAGTTCGAAAGTGTTCAGTTTTACAGAATTCACCATTTTTGTTGTATAACCGAAATGATTAATGAGAAAACACTTGATTATTTCCTATTATCTCTAAATATCTAATATTAAGTTTGCTGAAAGTTTTGGCTGGAGAACCTAACTACAACATACATCCAATTGGTTGAAACCTTGAAGGTGAAATCACATTACAGTTGTTTGTCATTTATTTATTTTAATCATGAATGTTTTTTGTTTGTTAAAAGAATATACTTCCCTATTCGTATGAATATTTGTCAAAATAAATATGAGATACCACAGAAACGTCATGTCACTAGCTAACCTAAGTATCTATTGAAGCTAATAAACATTTTTTTCACTCATGCCTCAAGCTTTTGTCTTTGCATGTTCTATTCCCATCTGTAATGTTTTTAGGTAAACTAATAATCAAGAAAAAAGAATGAATAAAATAATAAAAGGAAAAGTATGGAATTATATATAAAAAAATCATTAGAATAATAACAATAAATGAAAGAGTATGGTAGATGGAGTTGTTGATGATACCAATGGTGCATAAGTTTTTGCACTTAACTTTATCAAATGGTAAATGGAGACAAATCTGAACAAATAAAACAAAGTTTTGTCCACATTTTTTTCTCTCTTTTTTTTTCACCACAATTTTTTACTTTTATGTCGAGTTTTTATTTAGTTTCCTTTGGTTTTGTTTTAATATTTAATACATTTTCATGTATTATTATCTTATTATAACGTGTTATTAACAAAAATATCATGATAACTTGTCATGAGTACAATAAATTTTAAATAAATATATAAATACATTTAAATTATTAAAATAATTACAATATGTGCCACTGTTATTAATCTGATTAAAAAATCAATATAGTTATTAAACTAACCAAAAATACTATTAAATTCGTAAAAAACAATTATTTTTCTTTCATTAAATTACATAAAAAAAATTAATATTAAAAATAATTTTAAATAATAGGTAAAATTATATAAATATTTAATTTATATTTATAAATAAATAATATTATATAATTTGTGAATATTTTTTTTATGATGGCGCAAATATAAATTTAATTTTGTGATCATTTGGTACAGGTGCATTGACTAAAGAAGTGTGATATTCTCAAATTTAATGTTTAAGTCAACAAAAAATTTTAGTTTGCAAAATTAATATATATTTGGTGTACTATATCTGTTATGTAATTTGTTTGCAAAACTCAAATATATTTTTAATTTATTTACAATAAATAAGTATTTTTAAATAATTATTATTATTTTATATTTTAATTTGAATATACTAGATTTGAAACACAAACTTTAAAAGATATTATTTTAGAGTATTTCTTTTTATGTAATTTGTTGTGTTATCTGTTTAATATAATTTAAATAGATATTAAATGATTTTTAATTTTACAAATATTCAAAATTATATGACTTTTTAATCAGTGTACAAAACCCTTAAACATCATTTAAAATGGAACACATAGAATATGATTTAAGTAATTTTGGAAAAGTACCCTCGACAATGTAAAATTTTCCATCTATTTTGTAAAGCTAGACTACTTATTATAAAAATATATGTCACTTAGAAAATGTATGTCACTAATTAGGATCACAATATTTCATATATTCTTTAGTATATCTAGAAGTTAAAAAATGATGTATTAAAGTTTCTGACATAGCGAAGAACAATACCTTATGGAATATAAATCAAGTCAAAAACATATAAATTAAAATGATTTCATACTCTCTCTTTCGAAAAAACAGAAGATATCGCATCCTATCTATATTATATAGTCATGTTCGTTTGTTAATTACAAAAAATTGCGATTGTGGTTGTAGAATATTGTTGTTCGTTTATTTACCATAGTTACATACAATCAATCATAGCGTTCAAACGTTATTTCATTCCTTGCAATTTTTTTTTATCATTGATTAAACAGTAATGCAGTTAACAATTTGCGATCAACCACAACTGCAACCACCGTTAGAAAAAAAATAAAATAATATATATTGCAAATAGAATTCCAGGATTAACCACAACCATAATCAACGGTAACAAGCAAAACAAACAAGACTTATGACGATTGTTGAACAAACATATAGAGACTTATATTGATTCTTCTTCCAATACTTTTGATAGAAATATCAAAGCCACCATATTGCTTGCACTTATCGAAAACATTTCCATATCTTATTATCTCATTGTGTTGTTTATAAGTAATTGTGTTTCTTGACATATTTCAATCACTACGATTAGATTTTTTAAGTTTTTTAGATCTTTAAAAATCTTTTAGTTTCGCCAAATTTTTGTAAAACAGTTATTGTGTTTAATATATAATTCACGGTTTATTAAAAAAAAACAATTGAATAAAATAACACTATTTCAAGTTTTGGCTTTAATTATAGTACTAATCATTTAAATTTCCAAAAATAGCATAAATTTAATAATAAAATAATTAAAAAATCTTTCTAATAAAAAAAATTAAATCCTAAATTAGAAAAATTGAACCCAAACATTATGTTTTAATTTTATATCTAGTTTATTTAAGGTAAATAATTATTTTTACATAATAATTTGTGGTGTTTTTGGAATTTTATTTTTAGTGTACTAAATTTGCAAGATAAACTTAAAATAATATTTTTTTATGGTATTAATAAAAAATAACCACCGATTTATTCCCATGCATCATTACTCATCAAATTTACTTAATATTTCATCTTTTATACTCTGTTAGTTAACCTTATATACTTAAAACATATTTTCAACCGAATATATTTGTTAAATATTATATTATAATTTGATTTGATATAAATTAAATGAATAACTTGATAATAGGGTAATTGACTAAAATAACACTATTTCAAGTTTTTGTTCCATATATAGCACTAATCATTTAAATTTCCATGAAGAGCACAAATTTAATATTAAAATAATAAAAAAACTTATTCTTAATGAAAAAAATAAATCCTAAATTGGAAAAATTAAATCCAAAAATTATGTTTTAATTTTATATATAGTTTATTTAAGATAAATAATTGTTTTTACATAATAATTTATGCTATTTTTGGAATTTTAGTTTTACTGTACTAATTTTGAAAGATAAACTTAAAATATTGATATTTTAAGATATTACTCTTGATAATATGTATCATAAAACAAATGTTTAATTACATAAAACATAGTACGGGAGGAGTAAATGATTTAGTGGTATTCGATAATTTTGGATTTTAGATTTAATTTGGACTCTTGAAAAAAAAATTATATCATAAAGTATTAATTTTTCTTTTGATAAAAACCTATAGAATTCACTCAATTCACTAAGTAACAGAAAAAAAAAATCTTATGTTGTAAAATGTAATAGAAGCAAGAGAGATGAGTATGAAAGAATCATGTAATTCAGATTGTTATAACTTGCACAACTAATTTACGTATGACATAACCTAATTAGGTTAAATTAAGTGACATAAGATTACATTAGATTCTTTCGTATTATATATACTATCAAGAATCCAATATTAGACAATTCAGAATGAATGAAATATAGTTTATATAAAAAGATCGGAATCGAATACGTGTAAATTGTAAAGACTTCTTGAAAATGTTATTCTAAAATACAAAAGTAGTCTCCACCTAATATGCATCAAAATGAAATAAGAATATTGTTTGTCCAATGGGAAGCCAGATTAAGATGTAATTAAGGTAGTTAATTAGATGATTATTTGGAAAGTAGCTTTCATGTGTTTGCTTGTACGCAAAGTTGCAAACTTAGGTGGCTCAAAATGGTTACAGCGATTAGAAGAATCCAAAATTAGTTAAAGAGAGAAATAATATTATTCTCTAAGTTATTTTCAATAAAAAATTTCAATTCGATTATGATTAGTCAATTTAATCTACCGACTAATTGAACGTTAAATCTACTTTGTATTGTGAGAGTAATGGCCTTAAGCCCAAATTATTCGAGGCCGTTTGAAATACCAATTACTGATAGTGTTACATCCAACAATATACCATGTCTGAATTGTAGATATTTATCTTTTATTAGTTTATCATATAATTTAGAATGCGACAGAAATTATATAATATTAGTAGAATTTTTTTTGAGTAATACCCTAAAATAACACCATTTTAAGTTTATCTTCCAAATTTAGTACCATAAAAATAAAATTCTCAAAATAACACAAATTATTATATAAAAATAATTATTTACCTTAAATAAACTATACATAAAATTAAAACATAATGTTTGGATTCATTTTTTCCAATTTAATGTTTAAATTTTTTCATTGGGAAGAAGTTTTTAATTTTTTTAGTATTAAATTTGTGCTATTTTTAGAAATTTAAATTATTAGTGCTATATTTGGAATTAAAACTTGAAATAGTGCTATTTTAGTCAATTGCCCTTTTTTTTAATATAGTGTTGTCGTTCAATTGGGTTTACGAGTAGCTGAGATCTTTATTTCAAATATAATATTATTAATTTAAAATTTTAAAAATAATATAAATTTAATATTAAAAAAGTTTAATTTTTTTTGAAATATGGAAATTATAAACCATAAATTAGACAAAAGTAATCCAAACATAATGATTTATTTTATGAGCAATTAACAAAATAATATTATTTTAACTATTATTTATTATTTTGTTTCGTCGAAATAAAAAATAAAAATAAATATTTTTATATATATTAAATATGACTAATCTATCCATTTAATTCATTTTTCATCCGACTAAAATGTATGCAATAATATTTTTCACATTTTTGGTGAAAAGATTTAGTTAATAAAATATTACCAGCATACAAAATGTGAACCCGCATACATAATTTTTGAAATATTTTTACTAAAAATTAATATTTATTTTACTAAAATCAAAATCAAATAAATAAGATGCACATTTGTGAGTATAAAAATAGGTTAATCTGAAACATATCAACCTGCAAAGAACTGCCATCATAAAATATTAATTTGGTAAATTTTATTTTTAGTTATAATTTTTCGAGTAAAATTGTTTTTTTTTATAACTCTAAATAATATAATCAATCAAAATAATAGAAGTTAAGTATCTTTTGAAAATCATAGACCACATAATATTTATTTTTAGTTAAAAAGATATTCTATAAATTTCTCGTTAATTGTGCAGAGTATTTTATCTTTAGTTGAAATAAATTTAAGAGCATTGTCTGTAACTCAAAATAAGGTTATAAACAAGGATTAGTATAGATGTTAAGCTACAGCAGGAGAGATTGCGGATTCGATACACCCGTAAGACTATTATTTTGTTTTAATCAAATTTTGTGGAACTAACCCGCGTATTATTAACCTAAGCCGCAACCGGCGTCGGCAACCAAACTATTGCCATCACTGCTCGTTCGAGGTGGGGAAGAGATATCTTAGACTATAATGAGTTTTTTAGATTTAATTATTAAAGAAAATCAAAGCAGTGACATCCATTGAACAATACGTTCTGGACTCTCTCTGTCTATACGTTACATCTTCTTTCTCTCACTAGAATTCCATGGAGACGACTCCAGCGGCCTACTTCGTCTTCTCTAGTTTAGCTTCTATGCTTTGAGTCAAACGAGAAACATCGTTGGTTTTTTTTCTCTTCGCGGAGAAACGTTTTTTTCTTTCCAACAGCAATGGAAAAATCAGAGAGAGACGAGTTAGCGCATGCCATAATCGACTCAGTAAACGAGATCGTTTCGATTTCCGATTACCGTACACCGGTGAAGAAGCACTGCGGCAATCTCTCCCGGCGGCTGAAGCTTCTTCTTCCTATGCTTGAAGAGATCAGAGACAGTAAAGAGTCTGTTCCCGAAGAAGTGGTGAAGGCTTTGTTATCTCTTAAGGAATCGCTTGTTTCTGCTAAGGATTTGCTTACTTTTGTAAGCCAAGTTAGCAAAATTTATCTGGTGTGTGAGTATTTCGATCTTCTTGTTTGAATTGGATTTTGATTTTCCAACTGGCTTGCTCCTCAGATCTGTGTATTTGAAATCAAAATTGAAATTTAAGTTCTCATACCATTGTCAGGAACTGGGAAGCAAATGCTGATTCTTCTTAATCTATTTGTTTTATTGTCTTTGAATCTGATTCCTTTAGGTGTTGGAGAGAGACCAAATCATGCTTGAATTTCAGAAGGTGACGGCTCTATTGGAGCAAGCTTTAAGTGGAATTCCTTATGAAAATCTTGAAATTTCAGATGAACATAAAGAACAAGTACTGAGACAATTCTCTCCTCTGGTTTTGATTTGTTTGTTCTTGAACTAATGCTGATCAAAAGTTTTGTGTTGTAGGTTGAGCTTGTTCTATTTCAGTTAAGAAGAGCAATAGCCAAAGGCGACGATACGAATGATGATGAGTTATATAGAGATGTTTTATCTCTTTACAATGAGACTGGCATTGTGACAGATTCTGAGATCGTTAGGAGAGTGTCTGAGAAGCTTCAATTGATGACCATAACAGATCTTACGCAAGAGTCATTGGCTCTACTTGAGATGGTCAGTTCCAGTGGTGGAGATCCCGGAGAAAGCTTTGAGAAGATATCAATGGCTCTCAAGAAAATCAAGAACTTTGTGCAAACCAATAATCCCAACATGGACGATGATGCTCCTATGAGACGGAAATCACCACTTCCTAAGTTACAAGATGGAAATAAGAATTTCCCAATGCCGCCTGAAGATTTCCATTGTCCAATTTCGCTAGAACTGATGATAGATCCAGTTATTGTTTCTTCAGGGCAGGTATGGTTAAAGGTTTATTCTCTTCTTCCTGTGGTTTTAACTTTTAACTGATTTCCAATTCTTTTGTTTACTTTTATTGTCTGAACCTATTATAGACATATGAGCGTGACTACATTAAGAAGTGGCTAGATGGAGGGCACTTGACGTGTCCAAAGACCCAAGAAACGCTTACAAGCGATACCGTTACACCAAACTATGCTCTAAGAAGCCTTATAGCTCAATGGTGTGAATCCAACGGTATCGAACCTCCAAAACGTCCCAACAATTCTCAACAGAGTAGTAAAGCCTCATCTTCCACACCTCCTGCTGATGATCAGAACATGATCGAAGAACTCGTACGTAAGCTCACTTCGCACTGCCCTGAAGACCAACGATCTGCTGCAGGAGAAATCCGTCTTCTAGCAAAGCAAAACAACCTTAACCGAGTGGCCATTGCTGCATCAGGCGTGATCCCTCTTCTGGTGAATCTCCTTACGGTATCCGATGACTCCCAGACTCAAGAACACGCTGTAACATCGATTCTTAACCTCTCGATATGCCAAGAGAACAAAAGAAGGATTGTTTCTACATGTGGATCGGTTTCAGGTATTGTTCATGTGCTCGAGAAAGGTAGCATGGAAGCTAGAGAAAACGCAGCAGCTACACTTTTCAGCCTCTCGGTTATAGACGAGAACAAAGTTACAATAGGTGCCGTAGGAGCAATCCCGGGTCTTGTGGCCTTACTAAGCGAAGGATCACAGAGAGGCAAAAAAGATGCAGCGACTGCTCTGTTCAATCTCTGCATATTTCAAGGTAACAAAGGAAAAGCTGTGAGAGCTGGTTTAGTTCCCGTGCTAATGAGGTTGCTAACAGACCCTGAAAGTGGAATGGTTGACGAAGCACTTGCTATATTAGCCATGATATCAAGTCACCAGGAAGGGAAAATGGTGGTTGGAGCCACTGATGCAGTCCCGGTTCTGGTAGATTTTATCAGAAGCGGTTCAGCACGGAACAAAGAAAACGCAGCTGCGGTTTTAGTGCATTTGTGTTCATGGAATCAGCAGCATTTGATTGAATCCGAGAAATTAGGGATTATGGGTCTGTTAATTGAAATGGCTGAGAATGGTACTAACAGAGGGAAACGCAAAGCTGCACAGTTACTTAACCGCTTCAGCCGTTTTAAAAACCAGCAGAAACAGATTGGTTTGGTTGTGGAAGATCAAGTGTCTCTCTGATCTGAATTTAGAGTTTAGGGTTTGCTTTTACATTCGTTTAGCTCACAGTTTTCTTTCAATCAAACTATTTGATCCCAGAATTCTTGTAGTTGAGCCTTTATCAATCACATCCTCTCTTATGTTACATTGGTCCAGCCAATGCGTCAAACCATTCAAAGGCGAATTCTTTTAAATTTATCCATGCACTGTATGACTTTATAATGTTCATTTTAACAGTAAAATCTATTGAATAATGATTTGTTATCACACTTAAAATCAAACCAATTGAGGAAAAATAAAATAAACTTATATTAAAAAGTCACAATTTTCTAATTCATAACTAGTTTTTATGAAAAAATAGGTTTATATAACAAAATAAGAAAATAAACAGTGTAGGGTTGGATGTGCAATTTTTATTGTTATTTGAATAATTTATAGTCACTTAAAACAAATCTGCATTGTATCGAAAAATTAAGTTTTCTTTTAATTTATCAATGATGTATTGATTTACGGCTAGATCCAATCTCATATTTTATATGGAAAGAAACAAAATTCACGTTTTTACTTTCAAAAAAGGAGATTAGAAAAAAAAATTGACTGCAGTTTTCTCCGGATCTCTTCGTCCAAACGAGTATTTTACATAGAACCGACAAAGCACTGTTTCCTTAAAATTGAATAAAGCATTGCTTCATTGAAATTGAAATAAGTAAAAAAAAATCGAATTGTATATAGTTTGGGATCTTAACCAGACTATAATTATAACAATCCTAAAATAAATATTTTAAGTACTATTGCTTAACCCTCGTATCTCCATAGTGCATAACCATATGGTTTTTGGAATTGGATATTTAAAGTCTACAATTGACATTTAACCGCATAGTTATGAAAAAGCATTGGGTAAAACTCGATTGTATCACAAAAAACGTGTATTCAGTATATCTTAGCAATAATTGGTGGAGAAAATATCAAATTCTAAGCAAATATGTTGCAAAAAATGATAAAGAAACAGTACAGATAACTCTATTAATACGTGGTACATGGCAAACACATGACTATGCAAGTTTATATATGTGGAAATAATAATACGAATATTTCTTTTGTCACATGACCTGATTCTATATGCATCTCATTTATAATAAATTGTATAACAATTTATTATAATATACCTTTAGGGTTCTCCATGCTGTGGATCTTTAACCACCCGACGGCTAAGGAACATTCACATTAGGTGCTGGAGATGATCGTTAGAAGAAGAACCTGTGAGACCTAAACCAGTCCCATATTGATTGGATTGACTCCCCGGAAATGTCAAACCTGAACCCGGTCTGCTTATATTACCCAAATGGGTTTCTTCTATTTTAACCGGAGCAGAAACCCTAGTAGTATTGGTTCGATCGAACAAATCGAAATGGCTCGGTGATCCAAGAGAAGTCATAATGTTATTCCCGTTGTAGTTGTTATTGTTGTTGTTGTTACTCATGACCGGACCTGAACTGTTAGATCCATGGAGAAACCGTAATTCATTCAAGAAACTTGAAGTACTGCTATGGTTTCCACCATTAATGGCGGCTAAGTTTAAACCAATATCACCGAGTTGACTGAAGTTTTGTAGAGTAGGAAAAAACGGGAATTGGCTACTTGTTTGAAGCTGGAAATTACTAGTAGTTGCCAGGTTTGGAGTGTTGACCATAGACGTTGACTGCTTGTTCTGTGAGGATGAGGAAGACTTTGAGTTTTTGGATTTACCCTTCTTGTTCTTCCGGCACTTACCACCGACGGGGACGTTTCTCAAAGTGCCACCACGTGTCCAATAGCGGCGGCAGTTTTTGCAGAAGTGACGTGGCTGCTTGAGGTTGTAGTTGTTGAAGTAACAAAACTTGGTATTGGCTGAGTCGCATCGAGGGCACTTTAAAGCTTCCTCCGGTGGCTGAGTGTTCTTAGCTTGTCTCGCTCTCTCAACCTCCGGGCCATTGATACTTGACAGATCAATGGTGGCGGTGGTTTTGGTGTCAGCATGGTGGTGGTTAGGGTTACGGTTTTGTGGAAAGTGGTGAGAAAGTAGTTGTTGATGGCCACTTACTATACTTCCACTTTCTTGTAGCTGAAGATGATTATTTGAATATGGAGACTGCAAACAATAAAAAAGTGGAACTCAGTCACTTCAAATTCAATCTTTGATTGATTATTAATTATCTTTTTTTGTTACAAGAAGCCTATAGTATGTAACTGGTGTATATATATAGGTGGGATTACAAAGCAAATAAATTAAATACCATTCTATGTTTTGGAACTTTGGAAAAGAAAAGAGTAAAGATGAATGAAGATGAGAATATGAATATATCTTTTAGAAAATTGAATCAAAATTATTAAAGAAAAGAGTAATATTAGGTAATGGAAGATCAAAGAACCTGTGGCATATTAATTGGTGGATCTAAAAAGCTTGAGATGGATGAGAAATCCATTCTTCTTCTTCTTCTCTTTGTTCTTCTTTTCTTTAATAAAGTTTGATGGATCTTTAAAACTCAAAAGAACAAAAATGGTGGGAGAATCAAAGCAAAAACGAAAGAGGGGAACCAAAGGCTAAAGATGAGTAAGTAAAGAGAGATGTGAAGGAGAGCACATAACAAAAAGGGAAAGAGAGAAGATAGAGTTTTAGAGAGAGAGCACAAAGATAAAGTGAGAGAACATATTGCTTTTTGAAAACATGGGTCATGTTCTTATGCTTTACTTCTCTTTTTATATAATTCCCATTTTAATGCATTATTTGTATATTCGTATGTGTGTATATATACATATATTATTTTGTTATGATTCCCTTTTTTAGGGTTTGTGTGCAGGTGACTTTTCTTCGCCTCTAAGGCTCCCGATGTTAGATAAACTTTAACTAATAACAAATCAGGATTACATTATTTGACACATTATTATTTGAATGTGATTACTGTGTATTCACAGAAAAATTACAAATTGTAAAATTATAAAAGCATTTACAAAATTCATGTAAAATTAAAATGCGATCAATTAGTTATATCAAAAATTTAGGTGAAAAAACATAGACAACATAAGTTTAAATTTGTACAGTATAATAGTATAATAGTGTAATCACTTTTTTTATCTTAATATTAGATTTATACCCGTGAGAAAAAATATTTACAAATTATATAATATTTTTATTAGTAAATATAAATTAAAAATTTATACAATTTTAACTTTTATTTTTAATACTAATTTTATATATGTAAATTAAGAAAAGAAAAATAATTGTTTTTTACGAATCTAATAATATTTTTTAGTTAATTTAATAAAATATATTGAGTATATAACTAAATTAATAACAATAACATATATTGTAATTATTCTAATAATTTAAATTTTTTATATATTTACTTAAAACTAAATGTAATGATTACAAGTAAGCACCATATTTCTGTTAATAATATGTAATTATTTTTTAAAAATATATTTCAATTAATTAAGGGTCGTTACGTTTATAAATGCTAAACATATTTTCCAGAAAGAGGCTGCCAAAACTGGCATGATTGCATTATTACCACAAATAATCTTGACGTGGATGCATGAAGTCATCATCTCTTCTATCCTTCGTTTTTTTGTCCTAATTAAGTCAATACTTCAACTATGATGAAAGTTATCTAATTTATTGCTTTATAAACCTTCTTTTTACATCCAAACAGTTGCATCGATTACGAATTCAATATGACTACGTTCTATTGTAGCTTTGTGCATCGTTTTCATGATTTTTTAAAAGATTTTCTATGTGGTTATAATTTGTACCACTCATAACTTTGCATGAATATACTTACATATCCATTCAATGGAAACCCAAGACAATGCAGCCAGGATTGATTAAAGATGACGTTTTGAATAATGCTAATATTCATTACAATCGAAAGTTTATGGTGTACAAATTCTATCTATTTTGATCACATGTAAAAATAATAGATTAGTTATAAATATACATTTATATAGTCTAATGTAAAATTTATTAGTGTGACAAATTTATCAGCATACAAAGTTTGTTCAAAATTTGTAATATTGTACTTCACACTTTGGGGGTTGATACACTATATTATGAAATACACATCAATATATTTGGTTAAATTATTTTATTATGTATGTGAAACTAAATATATATCAAGGTTCTAAAGACTTTTACAAATTTGGGATTCCATTCTTGTTTTCAAGATTCTAATTTTCAATAAAATTTTATTAATATTTGTTTTTTATTAGTAAATTTTTGAAAATTTCGATTAAAATAAATCATTTTTAAATAAATTCGAATGAATATAAATAAGCAAGGTATAACTGAAAATTTTCGATCTTTTGTTCATCAATCTAATATATGAAATTAGTAAAATCGATATGTACCGAACACAATGCGAAACGGAATAGACCTTAGATCTTTATATCTAAAAAAAAATTAAAAATAACCGACCAAATATCCAAAAGTTTATGCCTAATTTTTTTATTACAATTTTAATATAAAATGCATCCATAAAAATGTTATATATTATTTAACTACTTTGAAAACAGTTCTACTACTCAGGATAAATATATTTATCAGCTACAGTTAGGGATGTTAATATGAGTTTTCAAATCCAGTCCAATCTGGCCTTAAATTAATTTGGTCCGAAATAAATCCTAACCCTATTTTATATCACCAATATTAAAAAATAGGGTTTATATCCTTTGTAACTCAATTTAAACCCATCAATTTTTTCATTCTTTTTATATATGTTTATGATAGAAAATAACTATTTTTACTTTCAAATTATATAAAAATCTTGTATAAATTAGATTATTAGTTTTTTAAGTTAAGAAAATATATTTTTATTTTATGATTTTTACGAACAATATCATTTTAAGGTTTTGAAAAATATCATTATGCGCCTTTGGAAAAAAAATTATGTTTTACAGTTTAAGTGAGAAAAACGTATTTTGCGATTTTGAAAAATATCATTATGCGCGTTTGGAAAAAAATGATGTTTTACAGTTTAGAAAAACGTATATTGCGATTTTGAAAAATGTCATTATGCGCGTTTGGAAAAAAAATGATGTTTTACAGTTTAAATGAGAAAAAACGTATTTTGCGATTTTAAAAATAATAAGTTATTTTGCGTTTTTGATAGACAAATGCTATTTTGCAGATATCTTGTAGTTTCGGAGAAATTCTATTTTGTGTAAAAAATATTATTTTGTGTTTTTTGCAAAAAAATATCATTTTTAAATTTCGTGAAAAAATGTTATTTTACGGTTTTGAGCGAAACTGCTATTTGCAGTTTTGGCGAGAAAACACTATTTTCAATATTGATGAAAAATAATATTTTGATTTCGATGAGAAATATTATTTTTATTTTTGATAAAAAGTATTATAATTTTGAAAAAGAAACATTTAATTAAAAATTAACTAAAAAAAATTAAGATATAGCATGGTTAACCTTTTTTAAACCTAATATTTTAAATCTGGTCATAAACTAATCCTAAAAATTTTATATACAATATTTTAGAATTACTGTTTACATATATTTTTTTAACATCTTTAGTTACAATGCAAAACTAAATTTACTCCTCTTTTGGTACTGAAACAATAAAAAGATGGTCAAAACAAAAAGAAAATGCTAAAAAAGCCCAATCCTTAATTACTTAAGAAAACCCAACTATCTCCGTCGATTCATTAGTAACCAACGATCAATATTTCTTCTTATACATTCGCGCGGATTGCCATCGTAGCTGTACAATCAAAAACGAATCTAACGGCTACGATTTATTTTCTCGGATACGCTTCTTCTTATAAATCTCAATCTCTGCTTTAACCAATCAACCAACTAAACTTAATATTCTCATTTCTTCATCTCTAAAGTCTCGGAGAATTTTCGAAGTCTCCTAAGAAAAATGTCAGGAAGAGGAAAAGGAGGAAAGGGACTGGGAAAAGGAGGAGCGAAGAGACACAGGAAAGTTCTAAGAGACAACATTCAGGGAATCACGAAGCCTGCGATTAGGCGACTTGCTCGAAGAGGAGGCGTGAAACGAATCAGTGGCTTGATCTATGAAGAAACTAGAGGAGTTTTGAAGATCTTTCTTGAGAATGTAATTAGAGATGCTGTGACGTATACAGAACATGCGAGGAGGAAGACGGTGACTGCTATGGATGTGGTTTATGCTTTGAAGAGACAAGGACGAACACTTTATGGATTTGGTGGTTAAAAAATCTTTTCTTGTTCTTTCGGATTAAGTCTTGCTGTCACTAAATCTGTAATGGGGATGAGTTTTTAGGGTTTTACTTGTGCTTTTTTTTTTATTGTCATTAGAATTTGGGTTTACTGAAATAGTGTATGAAATCTCTGTGTTGGATAATCATAGTAATTTCTCAGCTAATTGCTCTCATACAAAACATTTGTTAAAGCTTGAAAGTATATCAACGAAACGGGCTTAAGAAGATTGCAATCAAATATAGATTGAATAGTATACTCAGATGTGTTGTTCCGCGCTAAACCGGTGCGGCTAAATTTTCTATTTCTGGGAAGAGAGAAAACGTAAGCAGACATTTACTATTGAACAATCCATGAAATATTTGATGCGTCCCCCACCGTCAGATCGTTCATAATCAACGGTGACACGGATTCACGTTGGAAAAAATTATGTTGGAGTAAGGGCCCTACCGGGTTCGAACCGGTGACCTATTGATCTGCAGTCAATTGCTCTACCACTGAGCTAAGGACCCCTCGTTGTTATTTAATGTACTTCTTTTTATCTCTAGATCAAACAGTAGCCCATTTAAAACTCTTTCGATTAGAAAACGCGATCATATTGGGGAAGTTCGGAGGCCGATGCAACCGACCATAACTCCGATGAAAATCGTCGATACAAAAGTATCTTACACTATAATCGCTTCACCATTTCTGAATTTTGACGGCACTCAGACAATCTCTCATGACGACAACATCAAGAGCATTTTCCATGTGATTTTGCTTGGAATTCTTTAGTTTTTACTTTCTCTTTCCCTTTGTCTATACCGATTGTGAGAGATCTTACTATTGTACAAACCAAGTCGAAAGTGTTTTCCAGTGGTTTTAATGAATGTTGTCGAAGACAAGCTCCACCCCGGACGTAACGGTGCGAATGTGAACCGGGTGAACAAGCTTATGGGTCTTTATGTTTTGTGGTTTGTGCCTAACTTGATCTAAAACGAAGGTGAACCGGGTGAACAAGCTTATGGGTCTTTAATTCATGTTTTGTGGTTTGTGACTAACTTGATCTAAAACGAAGGATTGTGAGACGTAATCCTCAATAAAGTCAATTTAGTTTTACAATGAAGATGTAGTGATAGAGCAAGATGACAATGAAGGGTTTAAAGTTGAGTAAGTAGATTTACAGTGATGATTAATGAGTAACAATTACGTTGTTTTAATTGTAAGGTCTGTTGCGTCGACTATAGGTTTTGAAGTGGGAAAATCAATCTTCTGATTCTATAGGTCGTTGATTTTTAAGTACAGCAGTTGGATGAAAACTGGGTAGAAATTAGGTTAAAATTTAGCAACCTCTCGTTCCATAAAGACGTTTGTCACTTCTAATGCTTATGAGCAGATCAGTGATTCAATTGTTATCTTTGCGTCTTTTGACGATTTTCTAAAATGAAATAGATCACTCATTGACATTATTTGAGTTAACAATTAAATTCGATTAATTAGAACACAGATTACTGATTTCTATTTCAAAAGGAACATTACTACCAAATTTGCCACAATTACATCCATATCATAAGCTAAAAAGCAAAAGAGCATCCGATTTTCAATCGAAACTCCCAACAAAAAAACCCAGATCTGAATTCTAAATCCGCTAATCATTCATTAAAAAACATTTACCGTAAGGGAAAACTTATTCAAGAGCTAGTAAACTTAGTCACAGCTTTAGTTCCTTCAGAAACGGCATGTTTAGCAAGTTCACCAGGAAGAACAAGCCTAACAGCAGTCTGGATCTCACGAGAAGTAATGGTTGGTTTCTTATTATACCTTGCGAGTTTAGAAGCTTCCTGAGCAAGTTTCTCGAAGATATCGTTGATGAAACTGTTCATAATCCCCATAGCTTTGCTCGAAATTCCGATATCTGGATGGACTTGTTTCAACACCTTGAATATGTAGATCTTGTATGTCTCTATGCTTTTCTTCACGCGCTTCTTCTTCTTATCGACTCCGCCAGCTTCTTTCGGTAGCTTTTTCCCCGCCTTGGGTTTCTTCTCTGCCGGAGCTTTCTCGGCTACTTTCTCCTCTTCCGCTGGTTTCTCCGCAGCAACGGGTTTCTTCTCTGCTGGTTTCTTCGCCGCCTTTGGTGCCATCGCGAATTTCTCTATCTCTCTGGTTTAATTTCTCGGGAAACAAAGGGATGCGTTAAGAAAATCGAAGGAGCGTTTAGAGATATTAAGGAGGAAAATAAACACATTCTACTGGGTAAGAGTTAGTTCACGAGGATAGATGACGTATATGTATCTCTGTACGTTGGATGGACGAAAACTAAAATTCTAAATCAACGGCTGATATGGGAGATTGATAAGTGTTTTTCTTTCTCAGCGGAGAATAAAAAATCGGATTGCTGACGTGGCATTTCGGTGACTAAATGAAGTTATTAATTTAATTTCTAAAAACTAAATTGGATTTCGATTAATTAATGAACCATTATATAAATATGATTGTTAGTGACTAATTAACTAACAACTATATAATCACTAATACACTTTTTTTTCTTCAAGATTCTAAACCATTATGAGAAAAGATGAAACCATTTGACTGGAGTTGAAAGGTTTTTAGTACAGAGACTTGGTAAGATTGATTCAAACTAGAGATATGAAACAATTTGATTGTTGTGACAGTTTTAAACTCATAGTGTGATAACTGATTACAATATGTTTAATCATCTCGTGAAATCTATCGTTATATAGCGATATGTATAACAAATTTATGATCGTAAAACAATTTCATAAGAATCTAAACCTTAATTTTTATGTATGCGAGTATTTATTAAGACAAACAAATTCACAAGTTGTAAGAGTCATATTCCAATAAGAATGTCTTCAACATAAACCAAAAGAGCAGTAATTTGTTTTTTCATTATTGTTTAGCAAACAATTATCAACATGTAATTGTTGAAAGTCATTCTTCAGCAAACAGAAGAAAAACAATGATATAATCGTCGGGAGTATTTGCTTAAGGTTTTATATAGATTTAAAAGCAATCAATTAAGATTAGGAGGTAAGACTCCACTCGGACATGGTGTATTACTGACATTTAACAATTTTTGTTGAGTATATTCTTCTGCCTAGAGATATTAATATGGTTTTTTTTCAACTCAGTCCAAACTAACACTAAAAATTAACTCAATCCTAAATTAGTTCTAACCATATTTTAATCCATTAAATTTTTTAAAATATGGTTAATTCTATGTAACCCATTTTTAAACCTATTATTTTTTCTAATTCCTTCATAATAACAATTTTATAAATTATCCATAAATTAAAATATTAATTTTATAAGTTATAATGAGCTAAAAACTAAAGCCCAAAAATAAACTGAAAAATATATTAATAATAGTGTTAGAACAAAAACAAAATACTAACAATTCTATATAAAAATAAAACACACAAAATATCAAAAAACAATTTAAAAACTTACCAATTTCACCATATGTTTTATTCATAAGCTAGTTGCAATCGTAATAGCATCACTGTCTTCATCAAAATTGTCTTAAATATTCTCTATAATTTAAATACATTTGTTAAACAAGAAAAATCTATTAACTAATTTTAAAATTTTATTTTCAAATTTTGCAAATTCATAAATCTTGCGAGTACAAATTAATGCTTATATATTTTTTTTGGAAAAAGATAATTTTTTATAAAGATTCAATATCAAACCTCCAACACTAAAAGCTGACTCTGATGCTACTGTGCTGATTGAAATACTTAGTAAATCAAATGCCATAAAAGTTAAATCATGATACCGTTGATGATTTTCTTTCTTAAAAACTTTTATATTTGTAAAAGCTAGTGTAAGCTCATCCAAGTAAATTTTCAAATTTGATTTGATATTGGCTGAACTAAATTTGAAACTACTTTCAAGCTCTAAAAGATCATGTGACACACAAATACACACAAATTTAGTTACATAGAATGATTACGAATAATATTATACACTTATAAACTAGCAATAAAAAATACTTGTATCATTCAAATCATCTTCAAGTGATGATTCAATGAGAAACTCGCATGTAATTTGTGTTGTTGAGAATTTTGGAGAACTTGGTCTCATATTCACCCTAAAACAAAATCAGATTTTTTCTAACAATTTCATGAGAACTATTATGATCCATTTTATCATAAGCTAATTTACGAATCTATAATTTTAATCTTGGATTTAAAACAATTTTCATAACAAGAATGATATTAGATCCCAATATTTTGTAAACTTCCTTTACATTTTATGAGTCATTGATCTCATATCAACCTCATTACAATCAGCATATTTTTTCAATAGCGACATTAATGTCTCCATCTTTTTCATATTAAATATTTTTTAGAATTTAATTTTGTTCACTTTAAGCATCATTTTATAGATTCATTAATGGAGATTTTTGGTAATAGTTTTTCTTCTAGATTTTAATTTATTAATAAATACATTAATTATTAAAGCAAAATAAAAAATCAAATTTGTTTATAATATGTGTGAAGAAAAACATTAAACCCCATTTATATATTGAAAAATGAGGAGGTCGTCATGATTGTTTTACGCTTTACACTTACGTCATATATAATATTGTCTCACATACATTGTGTTTGAATTGAACTAATTATTGAGGTTGTTTCAAAGCATTTGAGTGAGGGGAGGAACCTTTTCTCATTTTCAAGCAAAAATGTCTTTTTGCCTTTATCAACTTTTGTAAACACATTTAGTTCTCATGAAACATCTTTCAACTTTGACGACTTTAGAAGAAGTGTAAATTCACATGTTATCATACAATTGTGGCAGGTTGCTCCCACGAATTATCTTTCTCCTTTGACAATTGTGGCAGGTTGTTCATAAGGTTTTTATTCATTTTTAGGCCAGATTCGTGCAAAACTTCTTAATAGAATACATATTTAGGATTGGCTTAAGTATGTTGCATGGGAACAGCTCGGGGATAATAATGAATTGACTTCGCCTTAACCTAATTAATATTCGCCTCACGGATAATGATTCTCAGCCTTCCGATTGAGTGGTACGTTCAAGACTACGTACAACTTATCACATCCATTGGTGAAACAAAAGGAACATCAACTATTAAATATTCCATTTTTTTATAATAGTTATGTTCGTTTATCTGTTGTAAAAACTATGGTTACGATACATTATTGTTCGTTTACCTATTTAATATTATATAAATGCTACTAAAAAAATTTAAAACACAAGAAAAATCCATCTATTCAAATCCAAAACACAGTATTCACCTAATTATTAATATGAGATCATATTGCATTGTGATTCGGATGAATCAGTTTTTTTCCTATTTCTTAACAGACCAAATCAATTTGTAATAAAATATTATTATCTTTACTTTTTTTATTATCAAAAAATGAGTTTTTGACTTAAATCAAAATTAAAATAAAAACAAGATTAAAATTTCTAATTTCAGAAATCAAAAAGTTCTTTTACAACTCAAATAAAAAATTTAAATCTGAAAATATATATGATGTATGACATAAGGGTAAATAATTCATTATATATATATATAAATGAAATAGTCAGATTGTCTCCTAACTAACTTGAAAAACAAAATCATTGAATTCCTTTTTTCTTAGAAAAGCAATTCCTTTTCCAAATCCTTTGAAATATGATTGATCTTTTTAACCTCATTAAACCCTTTTGTCAATGATGAAATATAACTCACCTAACATCATTACAATTCACTTTAGTCTGTACGTTAACAAATACTAATAATAATATCAGTTTTCTTCATCAAGCTATTCAAGAGTATTCGAAGTATATCTGTTCTAATAAGTTCGGGTGATCATATTTGGGAAGATGTTTTTTTGTCTACATAGCCTTTCAAACATATCAATAATTCTTAAAACTTTATTAGACTATGAATAATGTTTTGATTAAGTTGCGATTCTGTTGAAGAGATAGGATCCTAAGTCTTTTTGTTACGTACCATCATGAATGATTTTGTCCCACAAAGCTGGAAATGATTAATATTCTCATTGTTTTTTAACTTAACTTTTTAACTTGCACTCATCATTTTCCATGTACAAATCCCTATGTAATCTAAAGACTAACCAAACAAATCATACCGACGAATGCATATGCTTATAATTGTTTATATGCACTTTTCAATTAAAATTTTCGATATAGATAAGGTTATTCTATATGATTAAAGTTGGAGAAAATGTTTAGAGTATTCCTTATTATAAATGCGTTTTTTTTATCAATTGTCCTTTTTATTATCTATAAATAAATATATAGATATATTATCAACTATATTTATATATATATATATTTACGTGAAACACATTATTCGTAATTTATATGATACATATGTTTTCATGTAATCATTTTTTATGATAATTCACCATTGGATCGTTCCACATTTTGTATTCCAAAGTAATCAAATATTAAACAAATTAAGTGTCAAAAACAAAAAAAAATTTCGTTAAATAACAATTTTGTATTCTGCTTTTTAAAAAACTAACATTTGTACCGACTTAACCGAAACCAAACTATGCTTCGGTATTATTCATTTAATGGGTTAAATGTGTACTTTCAACACATTACTAATTATGAATTTTTTTTTTGTTGATCAGAAATTTTTATGTCAACATCAAAACTAATTTTATGAATGTATGTTTGCATAAATGGTAAAGTTTATACATCGTAGATGACTTATATTCCTCTTTTTGGTGAAACGTAAATGACTTAAAATAGTAAAATATGTATAAAATGTAATGCTATTATATTTAAGATAAATAAAGAATAATTTTCCAAAATAGCAGTTTTTTAAATTTGTGTTCCAAAATAGCATTATTAGTTTAAATTTTTAATAATAGTACAAATTTAATATTAAAATATATTAAAACTTTATTTTAATAAAAAATAAACTCTGAATTAGAAAAAATGAATCCAAATATGAT
>JAEVFF010001826.1:0-19909 GCA_018901945.1 Pugionium dolabratum
GATGAAAAAGAAAGACAATCCGAGAACAAGAAAGCAACAGACACATTGTAATCCATATACATGGGGGGAACTAGTGCTGCGACATCTGATTTTACTACAAGCACCCGACTCCCGAGATTAGAGGTCTAGCCGCGGAACCCAGAACACAGTTACACGATATCCATTCCCTAAGCCACAGCAGGATTTGAGGGGTATAAAGAACGAAGAGATGTAGGTGTAACCTCTTTTTTTTAATGGTACATGTTTGGGAGAAAGAAGACTCTCCATCAGTGATATTTCGTGACTAAGTGATATTTCGTGACTAAGTGCATATAGATGATGAAGAATAAGAATGTAATTTAAATGTAGGCAAGAAAAAGACCTAAAATTCGTCTAAGGGATCTAACTCCGCATCTTTTTTCTGTGACTTCCCTCTTCCACATCACCCTGAAAAAAATTCATAATCAGGAAATCATAACACTGCCACTGGATAAACTTATAGCAACGAGAATATTCAACTTCAATTTAATTTATAACTAGACATGTATCCAAATCAAGCAAGTGAGAATGCATGGAATGGCTTACCCCATTGGATTCTGGCCTGCACTTAGCATGTACAATAGGACCTAACTGAGACTTGTCCACATCTATTGTCGATCCGTCAGGAGCATTCATGTACACAGCACCTTTGTACATCCATTCCTCGGTTTCATCACTATAAAAGTCTTCAAATGGCTCACCACACAAAGCGCATGAAGTTTGTTCTTCATCTGCAGGAACTGCCATCTCTTCGTCATCCTTCTTTTCTGTTGCTGGTTCTGCGGGTAAGAACCCTGGTACTGCTTCAGCTCCAAGTGCCTCGGCACCACTAAGCCACATGCTACCACTTACAAACCATTTCCGAGAAGGCTTTTGCTTTTGGTTCCTGGACATCCTATTTTTGGTTACATGCCAATCCATGTGCTTACTGTGCTCTTCTTGGTACTTGAAGCGTAGCCCACATGTTGTGCATTGCCTCGGGAGATCACCATACAGAGCACTGATTGCAGACTCATTACGAATCTTGAGCATGTCTGCATCAAACCCCGCCCCTAATGGTCCCTGAATATATAAACCAAATATTCAAGATAAAGCTAGAAGAACCAGACTCTCAAGCATTAGAAGCGGTGACATGCTTTGAATAATTACCTGACCAGCAGGCTGATTGTTCAGAGAGATCAAACCTTGAGCCATGAGAGAGCCAATCAGGCCAGAAAATGTGCCACCCGGTTGTTGATTAGACGCTGCCAACAAAGGATTCTGAGAGATGGGTCCCATATGAGATAAAACCGCTGAAGAAAGAGAATGCATGGCTTCCCCACCATGGACAGATAAAGATGGTCTAATGGTTGACCCTTGTGGAGGGTACCCATGACCGTGGGGTAACAGTGATTGCATTGCCCTTGGAGCCATTGCAGATGAAGACGGCAAATAAGTAGCTACCATTTGATCCTGTTGAGTCATATCATTAAGATGACTCTGGGAGACCTGGTTCTCGGGCCTATATAAAGGCTTACCATGCAAGCGATTTGACATCGCATTACCAGGATTTGCTAAATGATGCAAGTGAGCAGAAGGTACAGGGAGAGAGTTGGATCCTCTAACACTCAAATGAGGCCATGTCCCATTAGGAAGAACATCAGCACCAGAAGACCCAAATCTTGATATCATAGGAGGCCCCCGACCAAAACGTGAGTTACCATCTTGAAAACTATCAAATGGAGGAGCCCCAAATTCACTGTTTGATGAAACCAATCCTACAGATGAAGCCAACACTTTCAAGTCCTTTCCTGCTATTGTATTACCACGGTAGGATGAAAGGGGTAAATTTTGTGAAAAATTCCCATTTTCTTGTAGCTGACGATTTGCACCGTTCTTAATGTCAGAATCTAAATGAAATTCACTTGTGTTTCCTAGTCTAGGTCTTGGCCTTAAACTTCTTAGTGCTGGAACGGATGATCGTAAAAATTCACCAGTACTGCTACGACCTAGGGTAGGGCTCATATCTTCCCAATCAAACTCTTCTTCTTCAGTATTCTGCCACGGTGTATGTGTAACCATCTTACTGTGGATGCCATTCATATCACAAATTGGTTTATTGATGTGTTTGCTGGTGTCAACTCCATATGCATCTATCAAAGCTCTGGGTCTTTCATGATCATTTCCCTGGCCTAAGATGTCCTTTCTTCGCAATTCCATGTGTTCATCATCTCTGCCAGTAGCTCGAGCCGTTCCATAGTTATAGGCTTGATTAGAAGGATTAGCTCCATCGCTAAACCTCATAGGAAACCCATCTGCTGCACAGTCATTACAATCAAAAGATAAAGGGCAATTTTTAATCAAAAAATTAATTTTACAGGTCTGGTGATTGAAGGAGTGAAGATTTTACCTCCACCTGTAGAAGATGAAAGGGCCAAATTTCCAGCTGTATTAGACCTTGGTCTGGCCAGGGAAGATGGGCTGTCTAACTGATCTACAATATCATCATACCCACCGAGCGAGTTTTGGTTATACACTCTTGCATTGGGACTTATTCCTCTCAATTTCTGCATACCATGCAAAGCGCAAGGAAAAATGCATGTTAGGTTTAGGTGTAGTCATTATTTGAAAAAATACAAACAAAAACAAGTTCAGAACAGAAAGAAATGCATAAACAGAAATGAGAAATCTATGGTTTAAGAAAAAGAAGCCCTCCACAAGCGCTAACAAGCACATTTTTTTAGAATGCACCAAAGTCCCATTGACCTACTCATCATGAATAATTGAGAAAGACCACAATAATCCCTACCACTCCAGATTGAGTACTTGAAGAAGTAAATCTAACTCTTCAACTAAGTAGATCATGGAAAACTTCATTACTGGAGGTAATCGTATCTATACACAAGAAATACCATGAAACACTCGAGGGTAGACTAATCTAATACCAGGCTTCCTGAATGTATCAATAGAAAATCAACGTAGCTTCAAGGTAGCAGATGCATCCATAGAAGAATGTCACCTGTGTTCATCCATAACAGATGCTTACAGTTTCAGCAGCTGAGGGCTCCAGCCTACGAAGATATTTTGGATTAACATGTATACCCCTTGTTGGTTGAGTAGGCGGCTCAGAAGCCCCTAAGGAAGATTGGTGGTTTGCTGCAGACGAGAGTTGCAATTGCATCTCAATCTTTCGTAATACTGGTGGTGGAAAAACACTTGACCAAGTCCCAAACAGGTGGCGCATTGAAGGATGCAAACTCGGATGCGCTTTCCTGTATGCTAGGCAGAAGACCTAAAAGCGCAGATATGAATCAAACATTTTATGAGCATGCTTAAACCCTACAAAAAACAATCAAAAAAGGATCTGCTTATAGACTACTTACCTCGGGCAGACGAGATGAGAAATAACGAACATAATCCCGACCAATATTTTTGACGATGCTGTCTAAAAGATATAGAGAAGGCAACTTTTGCTCAACTGGAGCCTGCATATTCATGAAAATGTATCATAAAATCTATCTATACATTTTCCTTACTATATCAAGCTCTCTAATTTGAGAGCTCTAACAATTGAAAACCTAATTTCTTCCACGTTTGCAGTACCCTAAATAATACAATTAAGGAGGCTTCAATGGTAGAAAGAAATAAGGTGAAACAAAAACCAGACCTCGAGGATTCGAGTGCAGATAGCATTGGCGATTCCTTCTCCATGTTCCCGCTGTTCACCGGCGATGATAGTGAGATCAGTGATAATAGGCTTGGAATTAAAAGTAAGCTCACCCAAAACAACTTCGTAGAGCTGAACAATCTCTTCCATACTCGGAGGCAGAACCTCCTCACGCCCGAACTCATCGTCACGATGATTAAGAAGAGCCTTGAACCGGCCTAGTAGTGACGGCGCTGGCGGCAGTTTCTGCGGCAACTCATCGGACATCCCTTTACGGCCACTGCTATTAATCGAGATAAGCCTTGGGCTAAGGATTTTCTCCGATTCCATCCCAATTCAATAGAGACTAGTGATATTTAGTGGCAGCCTAAGGCTAGGGTTTCCGTCCACCATGGAAACGCAAATCGCCACCTTTGGGAGCAGAGAGAAAGCGGTAGAACGGGAGTTTTTCTAGAAGAGAATTTTTCTCAATTTCTCAATTTTCCATCTTTACTTTCTACAAATCCATTTTTGGCCCGTTTTCTTTATCTGAGATTAACTTACAACCCAAATATTTTTACTCTTTTTGGGTAATATCCAAATGCCAAATAGAATTTTGACTTTTACTTTCTCCCCATTAATTTAGACTATGAAAACGTCTCATAAGATAAACAGTAAAAAACCGTATAAAGTCATAAAAATTGAAATATTGATAAAAAAACGTTTATGAATAATAATTTGACGATAATTCGAATGCAAACTATTATATGTTCACACTCGTCCCCTGTGTTTGCCTCGTCTAATCCGACGTTATCTTCTCTTCTCTACTCTACTCTACGAGGGAAAGAAAAAAATGGAATGGATAAATTCAATGCCCAAAATTGAGCTTCATGCTCATCTCAACGGCTCCATTAGAGACTCCACCCTTCTGTAAATCCCCAAATTTCGATTTTCGGGCTCTGCTTCGCTTACAATTGCACTGTTCAATTTCGACACTTTTGTGTTTAGAGTTCGAATTTGAGATTTTAATTTTGATGGGTTTTCTTTTTTTTTTAATTGGACAGAGAGCTAGCTAGGGTTCTTGGTGAAAAAGGAGTTGTAGTGTTTGCTGATGTTGAAGATATCATTCGGAAAAGTATGTCAAAAATGTTCGCTTTGTTACATGTTGGACTCAGTTTCTTCTCCTCAAGTAGTTTCTCATGTTTGGTCTAGAAATCAGAAGTGAAAACCCTTTTTTATATGTTTTTTAGATGATCGATCTTTGGTTGAGGTCTTCAAGCTGTTCGATTTGATCCATATGATCACTACTGATCACCAAACAGTTACAAGGATCACAAGAGAAGTAAAACCCTCATTTCATTTTCATCTATTAGCTTAGTTTAATAAGACTGACTCTGTTCTTCTCTTTGACAGGTTGTAGAAGATTTTGCTTTAGAAAATGTGGTATATGTGGAGTTACGAACAACTCCAAAGGTTACACAATCTGCATATTTTGCAATGTTCTAAGTTTGATTTTCTGCATTGAAGAAATGAGACTGTTTTGTTTTAGAGGAAGGATTCAGTAGGTATGAGTAAACGTTCTTACATGGAAGCGGTAATAAAAGGTCTGAGATCTATCACTGAAGTCGATATTGATTTTGTTGCGGCATCTAATTCTCAACAACTACAAAATGTGTGTGATGGAATTCAAAGAAAGAAGATTTATGTTAGACTTCTTCTTAGTATTGACCGTAGAGAAACAACTGAGTCCGCAATGGAAACTGTAAGTGTTGGCAAAACAAGCAAAGCTACTTGAAAACTTAAAGTACAGATAAAACATTCTCCTTTTCTCTTTAAGGTTAAGCTTGCATTGGAAATGAAAAATGTTGGGGTTGTTGGTATCGATCTTTCTGGAAATCCTCTTGTTGGAGAATGGTAAATACTTTGTAAAAGTTCTTCTTCTTCTTCCTTTGTTTCAATCTATCATATTTACTTCTAGAAATCATTCATGTTCTTGTAGGAGCACTTTCTTGCCTGCATTACAATTCGCTAAAGACAATGATCTTCACATCACTCTTCATTGTGGAGAGGTAACAATCTCTAACCGATTTTCAAATGTTTCTTTTCCAGATTGTCTACTACTTTCGCTATCTAAGTGCTCTGTAGGTCCCCAATCCGAAAGAAATCCAAGCTATGCTTGATTTCAAACCACATCGAATTGGCCATGCCTGTTTCTTTAAAGATGAAGATTGGGAAAAGTTGAAGTCTTTCCGGATTCCGGTAATGGATTTGCATTTACAACTGTTACGTATAATCTCTTAAACAATTTGACATTCCGCTACTTTTTTGAAGGTTGAAATATGTCTAACATCCAACATTATAACCAAATCAATATCTTCAATCGATATTCACCATTTTGGTTTGATTCTCTCTTCCCCTTCTTCGTTTCTCATCCTTCATTTTTTTCATTTTTATGCATTGATGACAAAATCATACCTTAAATTTTGACATGAGCTTAATCTGATCTAACAGCTGATCTCTACAATGCGAAGCATCCATTGATTATATGCACTGATGATTTCGGAGTTTTCTCCACTAGCCTCTCCAATGAGTACTCTCTCGCAGTTCGTTCCTTTGGTGAGTTTTTTTCTTCCAAACTCTTCTGATTCCAGAGCTTTTTTCTATTCTTGAATTTGCTGGTGATTTAGAACTCTTTCATATTCTTGAATTTCTATGAAGGTCTTAGTAAAAGAGAAACCTTTACATTGGCTAAATCCGCCATAGACGCAACGTTCGCAGAAGAAGAAGTTAAGCAACAACTTAGGGTGATTTTTGATTCAGCTTCGCCCGAGTATGTTTAGTGTTCAGCTTTTACCGGATTACCTTATTTGATTGGTTTATATTAAACCGGGAAATGTGTTTTGGTTCATTAGTAGGCTCCAGATAGTAACGTTCATTAGTGCAGTGTGATAAAAATGAACCAAATGCTTAAAAACAGAACTGGTCTTGAGTTTGGCTGATTGCAAAAGTGTTTACAATAAAAAAAATGATGAGTGTTTACAATAAAAAATGGTTTTCTAAATTTAGGAAAATTTTCTAAAATAATACTTTTTAAATTTTATTTTAAATGTAGTATTAAAAATTTAAATTTTCTAAAAATAGCAAAAATTTAATATTTAAATTATTAAAAAAAATTATAATAAAAACATTTAAATTTTAAATTGGAAAAAAATGAATTTAAACATTATGTTTAATTTTATATATAGTTTATTTGAGTTAATAGTTACTTTTTACATAATAATTTGTGTTATTTTAAAATTTTATTTTTAATATGATAGAGTTATAAGATAAATTTTTGAAAAATACTATTATAGATTAAAAAATTTAGGATTCATATACATGAATTTGATTTTGTAGTATTGAACTATGTCCAACGAAAAACGAAAGTTTTATTTTCCGTGAGCACAATTCAATTTCACGTGGTCGATTTTGTGTATATAAATTCTAAATTGAAAAAAAAATTTGATAAACTCTAAATTGAAAAAGAAAAACTATTTTTAATTTGGAGTCGAGTTTTGGGTTTTTAAACGGAATTCAGATTGTGGGTTTTTTTATTTGGATAAACACTGAATTATGCAAGATTTAAGTCATTGTACCTTACGACTAGGTTAAAGGCAAATACAATGAAATTAATCACAATTTTATAATATAAAAGTGATTTGCTCAATTATAAACAATTTACAAAAATTCGATTGGTTAGTTTGTATATTGTTTTAGAAAAGTTCAAAATTTTGGTGAAACAACTGTGGGAATCATGAATCTGTATGATATAATATTATAAAAAATCAATTGTTTCATATTCAAAGTATGTTTGATCTAAATCTAAGTTTTAGAACTATGCAAAACTGTATATAAATTATAGTTAAATTTAAATTTTATATTGAAAGTTCATATAGTATACTACTTTATACACTCGTCGTAACGTGTTAGAATTCTGTTGACGAATATTAAATTGTCATCCGTGTGACAGATGATGTGGTAGATGACATAGTAGATAGCGTGGCAGATGATGTAGTAGATGATGTGGCAGATGATGTGGTAGATGATGTGGCAGATAATATGGTAGATGATGTGGCAAATAATATGATAGATGATGTGGTAGATGATATGGCAGATGATGTGACAGATAATGTGAGAGATCATGTGGCGAGAACGTGGTAGATAATGTGGCAGATGATGTGGTAGATAATGTGGTAGGTGATGTGGCAGATAATATACCAGATGATATGGCAGATGATGTGACCGATAATATGGCAGATGATGTAACAGATGATATCGGAGATGATATGGCGAGAACGTGGAACAAATAAGTCGACCAAAAAATCAGACTTCTTATTCCTGTTAATGTCCCGGTTCGGTATAATATATAGGGTTTACTTCCGTAAGCTACACAGACTTGGTAGGGTAAGTCTATTTCCACATCAACTTTCAGGCTCTTCTACGGGCTACAATAACTGTATATATTCTTGTATATCCAACCTAAACATTAGTTTTTCGGTTAATTTTAGAATCGCCGTTAAACACAAACAGATTCCGTTAGATTAGAATATAAACCAAGATTTAATTAACCAAAA
The DNA here is from genome assembly GCA_018901945.1 of Pugionium dolabratum. NCBI lineage: Eukaryota > Viridiplantae > Streptophyta > Magnoliopsida > Brassicales > Brassicaceae > Pugionium > Pugionium dolabratum. The sequence goes on from JAEVFF010001826.1 coordinate 8,257, forward strand.
CCAGTGTTTACATGGGTTTTACTACTAACCAAGATTTAAATTAAACCAAGATCCGATCCACAATTTCAACCCAAAAATCCGAGTAAAACCCTAAACAAAAAATCCCAAATCGATTTGGGATTTTTTTGTGAAACTAGGGTTCTTCGTCTCATCCTGGCCGGCTATCTCTTCCTCTCCTTCTTCACGACCTCCCTCTTCCTCTCGGTCTCCTTCTTCTTCGCGGCCTCCTTCTTCCTCGCGACCTCCTTCTTCCTCGCGACCTCCATCTTCCTCGCGACCTCCATCTTCCTCTTCCTCGCGACAACCTTCTTCCTCGCGGCAACCTTCTTCCTCGCGGCAGCCTTCTTCCTCGCGGCAGCCTTCTTCCTCGCGGCCTCGACCTTCGACATCGCTCATTTCCTCAGAATCGAATAATGCTTTCAGTTGATTTCCTCCTCTGTCTGGAGAATACGGCAATCTCGCCGCTTGAGCCTTCGTTCGCACCATCTCTACCACAAATCCGCCGTGAGATCAAACCCTAGATTTTTCCCCAATTCGATTTAGGGATTTGAGGAGTGTGAGGGTGGTGAAATTTTGCCCAGTTGGTTTGCTCGGTTTATATCGGTTTGGCTGGTTAAATTGAATGTTTCAAATTTTGTATTTCGGTTTGGTATTGATTTACACGGAAATCGTTTGGTTTTAACAGCGTTTTTGAAAATAACAGTATTTCAAAGGTTTAGGTAGGATAGAGAAGCATATATACAATATTTGTAGCTCATAGAAGAGCCTCTAAGTTCATGTGGAAATAGACTTATCCTAACAAGTCTGTGTATGCTACGGAAGTAAATCCTAATATATATAAACTGGTTTTGCCACGTGTCCATAAAGCTTCCACTATTTTATTAATCTTACACGTGGCAGAAGTCAAAACTTAAAACCCCGTAAGCTGCGAAAACCTAGTCATCTCGTCTCTCATTTCATCTTCTCCTTTTCGGTGTTAAAGGTAAAAGAAATTCCAATTCCAATTAACAAACATAAACAAAAAGAAAGGAAAAAAATTGAACAAGGAAGACGATGCTTTGATGATCTATGGCGTTTCACAAATCTCTGAGAAAGCTAGTTGGAATCAATCATCGTAAGACAAGACCATTTTTCACAGCTGCCTCCGCTGCAACTCCCAGCAGCACCGTTTTTCCAATCCCACCGTCGTTTTCACCGTTGTTCCCACATTTCTCACAACGTTTGCCTCCGCTTTCAAAATGGTTCGTCCCTCTTCATGGACCTCTCTTCCTCTCTTCTCCTCCTTGGAAACTGCTACAGTCTGCGACACCTTTGCATTGGCGCGGAAAGGGCGCTGTTTTGAGGAAGGTCGAGGCTTTGAATCTTAGGTTGGATCTAATTAGGAGCAGGACGAGGTTAGGGTTGCAGTCGGTGGAACCAAACGTGTTGACGGTGGATCGAAATTTGTCAAAGGAGGAAGATGGAGGTAGAGGGAATGGTGGGTTGCTGGAGAGTTTTGTTAATGTGCCGAATTTGATATCTATGGCACGATTAGTATCTGGTCCTGTCCTTTGGTGGTAAGTAGGAAGTTTCTTTTTCCCAGGAGAAAAAATATTAGAGAATGAAGAATCTGAACTTGATTGTTCTTCTTTTGTAGGATGATCTCTAATGAGATGTATACTTCAGCTTTTGTAGGGTTGGCTGTTTCTGGAGCTAGTGATTGGGTACTCATCTTCTTTGTGGTTCTTTTTAGAGTATTGGGAAGAAGAACATTGTTTTGAATCGTACTTGTTTGGACTCTTGATTTTATAGTTAGATGGTTACATGGCTAGGAGGATGAAGATTGATTCTGTTGTTGGTTCATACCTTGATCCTCTTGCAGACAAGGTAAAGTATTCTAGTTTTTCGTCTCTTTTTTGGCTCATTTTGGCTGTTCGCTGACTATGTTTAGGGTTAAAGTTAGTTTCAATTTTCTGTTTGAACTCTGTTTTCTTGATTATTCGTTTTAATTCCAGGTTCTTATCGGGTGTGTTGCATTGGCCATGGTGCAGAAGGATCTCCTACATCGTGAGTATATTTCATCTCTTCTGCTCCTTGTTAAATAATTTTATTGCTGTGGCAATTAGTAGTATGCAACTCTCTAGTTTCAGTCCTTTGATCTCATACAGCTTCACGAACAAACACTCCTTAAAACTTGCAACTTAGATTTTATAAGAGGAACCCCAACTAAGTCAATTGACTTTGCTGCACTCGCTTGTTAACTTATATAGTCCACATCGGCTTAAAGTTTGGCTGATTCTAAACTCGGTTACGGTGGATGCATGTGAAATTTTGCTTTAAAGCTGGACTGGTTGGCATTGTGGTGTTCCGGGATGTTGCTCTTGTAGGTGGGGCAGTTTACCTAAGGGCACTAAACTTAGACTGGAAGGTGAAGCTCTCCAACTTTGAACTAGAACACTCAACCAGTTTCTCTTGTTTGTTTTCCTCTCAAACCTACGCTTTAATAACTGATGGAAATCATGTTTGACCTTGTTTATTTCAGTGGAAAAATTGGAGTCATTTCTTCAACCTCGATGGTTCAAACCCACAGAAAGTAGAACCATTGTTTATAAGCAAGGTGTGTGGTCTCTCGTTGACAACTTGAGCTAATCTTGGCTCCAAAAGAACAAACTGGTTGGTTAAATCTCAACATGGTTTTGGACAGGTGAATACGGTTTTCCAATTGGCTCTCGTTGCTGGTGCAATCCTCCAACCTGAATTTGGGAATCCGGATACCCAAACATGGATCACTTATCTAAGGTAAAAATACCGTTATTCGAATTACAACACAGTCTGCTTAAGTAATAACATATATGGATTGTATTCTATGAAATCTTGTTGTTGGTGTCATACTGTCATTTATTTTGTATTCAGCTGGTTAGTTGCTTCGACAACTACGGCGTCAACTGTGGCTTATGGAGCACAATACATGAAGAAGAGACCTCTCTCTATGATTAAGAGATCATAGTTTCAGACATTTAAAAACTTCACACTCTGGCCACATACCGGGAAAGGTTGAAACAGGTCTTGCTGGTTTTCAGGAAGTTGTAGCTCTCACTGTTTTATCTGCTAACTTAAATTTATAGAAAAAGGAAGTTGTAGTCAACACGAAGCCTGTGTGAACTATTGAACAACGATGCCTTGCCTTTATCATGTACAAAAAGAGTCTTTTCGTTTTCTTCTTCCGAGCTGAAAATGGGTGCTTTATAAAATCGAGCCTTGGATTCGAAACAAACACCTCTCGTAAAACGTTTCGGAATTGAATTTTGGAGTTGAAGGAGAGATGGAAACAGACCAGAAGAGTAACATTTGTTCTGATATTCGAATTTTAAGACTTTGACCTGAAACATTGCGAAATGTATGGAGGTTTCGTGTACAATTTCCAGCGTTCATATTCAGTACGAAATTTCACAACAAGAAAATCGGATGCCCGTCTGCGGAGTTGGTTAAAAGCGTAGGTGTTAACACCATAGACGAAACAACTACGATAATGAGCAGCTTTGTCAGCTCAAGTGGAACGCGGGGAATCTGCGGGTTGTATCCCGTTTGACATGCAGTGGAGAAGATACCGGTCGAAAACATTTATTCGCAAAAAGGTTTGTGGAGCCGATATTTTTAAACGTGGGCGGATAAGAGTTTAATATGGGGAAAAATCTATTTGTAAATTATATAATATTATTTATTAATAAATATAAATTAAATATTTATATAATTTTAATTTTAATTTAAAATCTTTTCATATTAATTTTTGTATATGTAAATATAAGAATAATTGTGTTTTATGAATTTAATAATATTTTTTAATTTTTAATAAAATATATTGTTTTTATAACTAAAATAATAATAATAACATATATTATAATTATTTTATTAACATAAAATTATTTATATATTTATTTGAAATTTATTGTGGTGATGACGTTAATACGACATTTCTATTATTAACAGTGAAATTATTTTCTTAAAATATTTTTCAAATAATATATTATAGAGTTTTGCGGATTTGTAGATTATCCGTAATTTTTAATTATTAATATATGTCTAAAATCTTATTAAAAATTTGAAATATAATATAATATATGTTAATTAATTAACAATATTATAAGAATAATATTTAATATATTTTTTTTAATTTTGTGTTCCAAATTTAGTATTGTAAAATTTTTTTTAAAATAGCATAAATTATTTTATAAAAATATATTATTTATCATAAATAAATTATAAATAAATTTAAAATAATATTATTATCATTATTATTTTGTCATCAGAATACAACGGACCTACTCAATAATCTGATATTTTCATACAAAAATTTAATATTATTATATGCAGAAAAATAGAGTCTAACTCTTTATATTTAAGATGATTAAAGATATGACAACCATTAAACCACTGTTTATTCATCCCACATCACTTAATTAGAAAGCAAAAATGTCTGAATCTAATGAACTTTTTTGGAGATGTTTAAGAAACAATACTTGCAGTTAGAAAATTACCGGTTGGCTAGAGAGAACACAACGAATGCAAAAGAAAAACAATTATTACGTTTTCTTTAACCAATTTGTCGATTTTGAAACTATTTCGGTCGATGGTCTCCTCATCGATTTCAAACTCCCCAAGATCTTCCCGAACAACAACCTCCATGTTTATAGTTTCTATTCCACTTGTGACTTCATTTCCTTTGCGATTTTTTTCCTCTTTGCTTCGATTTCGTTTGCGATTTCTAGGGTTTGGTTTCTAGGATTCTAGGATTTGGTTAATTTGGGGGTTTTTTCGATTTGAGAATTTTTAGAGAGGTTTTCGGTTTTTAGATAGGTTTTAGGTTTTTAGTTAGATGATCCAAGTATAAAATTGGATCTTAATTAGGTTTAGAGACGGTTTACTGTTGTTTTAAGATTTAAGTGATGGTTAGTAAATTTTCAAATCGAGTAAAATCATGGATTGTGCGGATAAAAGTTTCGAACTTTTGAATCGTGTAGATAAAAGTTTTAAACTTTCTACATGGGGTGAAATTGGTTTTGAACTTTTGATTCGAGAATATTTACAACGATGACAAAGTTTATAAGATTTGTTGATATAGGGTTTACTTCCGTCAACTATACAAACTTATGCGACTAAACCTATTTCCACCTGTACTTTTTGGGTCTTCCTTTAACTACATAAATTGTATTTTTTTCATAAATTACACAAACTTCATAAATTATTTTAATTGTAGAAATTTTATTAATGTTTATACGTTAAATAGCTACTAAATCTGGTTCTAATTCAAAAATCTAGTTTTAACTTGGATTTATTTTGAAATTAAAACCAGATTTTCGAAGTAAAACAAGATTTAATAACAATTTAACGTGTAAACATTAACGGAATTTTTGTAATCGAAATAATTTATGAAGTTTATGTAGTTTACGAAAAAAACACAATTTATATAATTTATGAAAGACCCAAAAAGTACATATAGAAATAAATTTATTCGCATAAATTCATGTAGTTGACGGAAATGAACCCGTTATATATCATGGTTTTGGTGAAGAAATATATCGTGCACCCAAATATTAACATGTGTGAAATGTCCATTTGTTTGTTATTTTACTTTATTACCGCTGATCTACACCCTTAATTACTTAAAGACCCCTCTGCTTATAAAATGAAGAGGAAAACCCCAGAAAAAGGAGGTTTATAAGAACTTCCGGATTCTCTTCTCAATCTCATACAAACATGGTTGTCACAAAGGCTAACAAAAGCTTATTAAGCTCAGTCTTCAAGCTTATTAACACCGGCGAATCTTCTGTTGCTTCCGGCACAGTCAAGGACAAAGACATCGCCGGAATTTCTCAAGCAGTCAAAGAGCTCCTCAGATCAAAAGATTCTTCGTCTGGTACCGTACAAGGTTAGGTTTAAATCTTTCTTCAGTTTGACCCATTTTTATTTGAATCATTTGTTTAATTTCCCCCATTCGATTAGAGAATTTTGTTTTTTGTTTTGTATATCTGGGTACGATTTGGATTGATTTTGCGAATGTTTACATTAGTTTTCTTCCTACAATTTGTGTGTAGATCTTGAGGAAGTGCCATTATCGGATCAAGTATCGAATTTGTTACATGGTATGTGTTACCTATTTTGTCTTTTATCAGTTAAGTTCCTTCTTCTTCTTCAACAAACTCTCAAGTGACTGTTGGATCATCTCAGTCATTCATAATCAATCACATTTCAGTAACCACTGCAGAGAAAAGCTCTCCGAAGACAAATATATTGAAGATACCAAGTTTAACCACTAAGATATTGATTCCTTCTGATATTTCGTTAAGATCAAAAGAATGTTCCCGTGAAAGAAAAGAAAGACGTGTTTACAAGAAGAACAGTATGTCACGGCGTTTCACAAAGATATTTAGAGACTCTGCTCAGAAATTAGGCACCGAGGCTACATTTGGTGCTTTCCATAGGGTGGCGAAAGAAATGAGTGTAATGGAGTACAATTCAATTATTGGAGTTTGCTTAGAGTTCGCAGAGAGAAGCAATGATCTAGAATATGTTCGTGGCTACATCGAGAAGGCTTTTGAGGTTTTGAAATCTATGAGAGATCGTGGATTCCCAATTGAAGAAAGAGTTTATGGTCCTCTTCTTGATTACTTAATTGATATGGATATGGTAGATGAATTTCATAGCTTCAAAGATGTCATTGGGGAGACGAGTCCTGGTTTGGTTGAGAGACTTGGTTACTATGAAATGCTTCTTTGGATCCGACTTGGCGATGAAGAGAAAATTGAGGAACTTTGTAGTACAATTGTTGTTAATGGAGACAGTCTAACATTATTACACGGTAAATACTATTCAGTTTGAGGACTCTGTATTTTATTTGCCCTCCTACTTCAAAAAACTCTAACCTTTTTGATCCTTAAATACAGAAAATTATTTGCTTGCACTATGTAAGAAAGACCAAAAGGATCATCTTGAGAGGCTCTTAGAGATTGTAGACATAACAAAAGTTCATTCATCGGACCTATTGGCAAACATATTTGGATACCTTGGGACGTTTTCGCTGGATTCTGTTGCGGTGAAATTCCTCTGTGAACTAAGAGAACATGGTAAAGTGCATTTGACATAAACCAAGAAATTTTCCTGACATTGACTCATTGTATTGTAACTTCTTTATGTCTCCAGAAAATCATTGTTATAGCATGTGTACTATGTTTTTCATTAACATGGGCAGATGAAGGAGTGAAGAGCGTTTCAGATCTCATCTCGATCTATACTACATCCACCGCATATTCAACGGTAAATTAACTTCTCAGATTTCATAGATATTACTGCGAAATTAGTGTTTAAAAGTCGTAGTTTCGATGACCAATGCCTCCTAATTGTCCATGTTTTCATTGATTTTCTACAATTAAAGGTTGAGGATACCATCGTGAAGTTCAACAAGATGCATGAAGAACTCGATGTTATGCCTTCATCTACATCATATGAAAAGCTTGTCAAATACAGCTGTGACTCAAATGAGGTATTTGTTATGCTTATTGTATATTTATTTTGCTTTATTTTCTGGTGCTCTCCCTAATGGTTATTCCCTCCTCCGTATCATAGGTAGTTACTGCCATTGATCTCGTTGAAAAAATGGCTGAAGCAGGTTTGATAATATCCGCAGATATTCTACATTCTTTGTTATTTGCCATTGATGAAGTTCTTGAGTTTAATTTGGTAAGCATTCTCATTTAGCTTGAATCTATCTACGGCAAGCTACCAAAAACTAAGGTCATTTTCCTTTCAAATGTTTTCTTGACTCCTGACTTCATCATCTTTTCTTGCATCACAAAGAACAGCTAAAAAGGTGGTTCATTGATTGCTATTGAGAGATCACCTAATCATCTTCTTCATACATCTGCTTAATTTTAAGTGGGGTTTCAGAATTTCCTCATAGTTTTACATATTTAGGTGCGAAGAATCCATTCAATTATGAGCACGAAGAATGTGAAACCAAGTAGTGAAAACTTCAGGAGCATGATACGTTTGTGCATAAGAATCAAAGATGTAACACTTCTTTCTACTTTTTTCAGCTTGAGTATACCCTCAAACCCTATATTACAAATACGGACATGGTTGTGCTGTGTCTTACAGTTTCTACATTGTTTTTCTAAACATAACAATTTTCTCTAAATCTTTTGGTGTGATGTGCAGTTTGAAGGTGCATATAATATGCTTGGTAATTTGAAAGACTTTAATTTGGAGCCAAACTCTTGCATGTTCAATTTTATATTGGCTGGATATTTTCGGGAGGTAATATTTAAGCTCCTATTTCGTGTTTGCAAATTCTGACGTGATCGATTGTCCATTTTTTAGCTCTCTTGTCGCTTAATCACTTGACGTTTTATCCATGTTTTCGAAGAAAAATGTGTGCAGCGCATTAATGGTCGTCAAACAAATGAAAGATGCTGGTGTTAAACCTGATTCAACAACTTTTGCCTATCTAATAAACAACTGTAATCGGGAGGACGCTATTACTAAGGTAAAATTCAGAATTTTCTCTTCTCCATATCTTTTGTCTACTTGTTTTTACAACTTGGAGAGTCGGAGTCCCACAAACGTCACTACATAATCACTGCTGTGTGTGTTGTGAATAAGAAATATGTTTCTTTTATAAGTACTACAAGGAGATGAAGCAAGCAGGAGTTCAAGCTACTAAGCGAATTTACATGTCCTTAATAGATGCATATGCAGCATCTGGGCAGTTTGAGAAGGCGAAACAGGTAAGCATGCAAATATTTATTAATTGTAAGATATTGAGACCGGAATTTCTTTTAGTAGTTAGAGTAAGAGCTCAAATTTTATTCTACCTTAGGTGCTCTTGGACCCAGATGTTCCAGCTGGAAACCAGAATGAGCTAAAAAGTGTGCTTATTTCGGCTCTTGCATCACATGGAAAAAGGGCAGATGCCTTGAGTATATATGAAGAAATGAAGAAAACCAAATGTGAAGTACACCCAAAATCGATTATATCGCTCATAGTAAGTATGCACTTTCATAACACTTTTTTTATATCATATAATTGGCTGGTTAATAATCAGTGATATATATCTGTAGGAATACACTGATTCAAAGGGAGAGCTAGATACGCTGGTTCAACTGGCTGATGACCTGCGAGGTGATAATAGTTGGTTAGATGGTTTCTTCAGAATGATCTTGTTCGCTGTCCGCAATAGAAAGTCAAAGTACAGTAAATCTCATGTTCTATAATTAGTTTGTGCTTACCACATTGTTAAACGTCTCATCCTTGATTTGATCTTTTTGTTGTATAGCAATATTCTTGATTTGCTGAAGCAGAACAAGGTCCGATTGTCCAAGAAAGACATCCGTGTCGAAAATCATTTTGACGAGGTTTGATTCTGATTCACTCTTGGCTTTCTGGAAACTTTGTTAATTTAGTCATCTAAGTTAAGGTGAGATTTCTCCAGAGCATGTTCAACTTTTACATTCCATGTTCTTTGGTCATCACGAGATTCAAAGAAAGGAGCTTACTCCTAAAAATTCAAGGAACCATTTTTGGGTTACTGATGAAGTTTAAAGTAAAAGCAAGAACCAAGAACATTTAGTTAGAATAACAACCAAGCTCGATACTGTAGCTAGTAGCTACCTTCTCTTTTACTGAATTTGTCTTGAGTACTTTAAGCTTCTCAGTGATTTGCTGTTCTGGATCAGGTATTTTGGGCAATCGCAGAGACAGAGCCAACCGAAATGAAGCTAGGGATGGATTTGTTAGGATATTTGAAAGAGGAGCTTGGGTTTGCTCCTTCAAGAAAATGTCTAGATTTTCTCTTACATGCTTGTGTTAATGCCAAGGATATGGAGAACGGTTTATTGGTATGGAAAGAGTACCAATCTGCAGCAATTCCTTACAACGTCCTAAGTTTTTTGAGGCAAGCCATTCTTTTTCTCCTTTTGCAAATGTGCAAGATTAGATTCGTTTTTGATCTGACCTTTGAAAAAAAATCGCATTTGATTTTTTTACTCAGAAACCAAAAGAAAAGAAACAGCTGAAGATTTGTATTGAAATTTCAGAAAGTCATATACTTACACCCAATTAGCACAAAAGAGTTCTAAATTTAGCAAAATGCTCCAAGTTGTTGGGATTAACATGTCTGTTAACAGGCTGCAGTTGATTAGATCTTTTGTTCATTGGTTATGGTTTATGCCTTCGCAGGATGTATCAGGTTCTACTGGCTGCAGGGGATTTGGAAGGTGCCAAGGCATTGGTATCAAAAATTCCAAAAGATGATAAAGATGTACAACATATCATCGTAGGAAGCCAGATTCTATATTCTCAAACACCCGAAAAAAAGAAACCGAAAAAGAAAAGGATTGTTTTCCCAACAAAGTAGGGAAATATTGGTTGAAAACACCCGTTGTGGTGTGATGTTGTACAGAAGATCTCACATGACAGGCTAAAGCTTCATCTTCATCCTAAAGCTTCATCTTCATCCTAAAGCTTCTTATGACAGTCAAATTGGAGTCTACACAAGTCTTGACAAGTGAGTAATTTGCAGCCACATAGGATTAACCTTGACTCTACTATTGTTTTCTGTTGCATCAGATAAGATTCTGCACGGTTCCTAAACTGTTTGATCTCCAAAAATGCTCGACTCCAGTCAGATTCCGGTATTGGATCGAGTGTTTACAGATACGGTAGATCGTAAGACTAACCCTGACTAGACGATCAGAAATGAAGGGTCAATCATGGATTTATTATAGATTGTAATTGGTCAGGTCAAAACAAGTCTAATGTTAAAATTATGGTTTTGTTGTTGTGAGCTAACTAACATTCTTCTTGTAATTGCTTCTCAACCTAAAGACAACTGTTTCTGAATCAACTTGACAGAGAAGGCTAAGCATTTCATTCGGATTTCTTCATGTTCAAGCAATTGTCTGCAGCTTGTCCACTCCAAATAGCTCTTGGACTTGCTTTAGCTCTTTCTCTGTCAACAAACAAGGTTACACCACTTAAGACCTGTACAAGCATTGTCAAAAGCACTATTTGGAAGAAGTGAAATATCCAAAATACTAGAACATCTCCCTGCAATGTATAGATAACATCTAACCCTAACGTGGTTGCAGCGTTGAGCATTGAATTCGATAATTGCATAACGGATCTGCTACACCTTGAAAAGCTAAACTGAGATTTTAAGAGAAAGTTGGGCAGGAAATTTTACCTGCAGCGTTTAACTGCTTTTGGAGTTCTTGACCAATAACATTGTTTTCCACCTGAAGAAAAACAGTAGAGAATGAAACAGGAAAAGGCCACTAAATGAATAGAAATACCGGATTCAAGGATTATCGAAACCAGGAAATCAAAATATTAGTGACTATATTTATCTGAAGTTCTACAATTCTTTTCAACTGAGCTTCTTCACCTCCTTCTGATAAGGGAAGTGCTGCAACCAAAGCATCAAACTTCACCAGATAAAAGAAGTATCAGTCAAGACTCGAAATGGCAGAGGAAGGAAAAATCAGATCATAATAAAAGTTCAATGCTTTTGCTCATTAGAGAAATTTCCGGCACCAAGATCATTATCCATACTTCACAGAAAAAACTAAGGGATTTCAAAAGCCCATTTCATGATTGATATTGTACATTGCTTTATGGTGCA
>JAEVFF010001826.1:48444-76964 GCA_018901945.1 Pugionium dolabratum
GGGGCAAAAATCAGATTGTAAATCCGAAGTATCGAGTGAAAACGATTATTAGGGTTTGTGAGTGAAAAAAGAAGAAGAAATCGCAAATGGAGTGTGAAAATCGCGAAATTAGGGTTTGATTAGCTCCTGGTTTGATTGGCTGCATCGTTCGATATAGGAAGAAGACGACGTCGACGGTGAGACAAGAAGAAGACGACGGTGGCTGAGAGAGGAAGAAGAAGAAGATGTCGACAGTGTTTGAGAGAAGAGGGATACCGAATAAGTGTCGATGTGGAGAACGTGCAATGTTGAAGACATCCAGAACTGTGAGTAATCCAGGAAGATTATTCTTTGGATGTCGAAATGGAGAAGAGGTAATAAGTGTTCTTATTGCTATTTGAATTCAAAAAAATTTGGGTTTTCTTATTGTTGTTTGAGGTTCAACAAATTTTTAATTCTGGGTTTTCGTATTGTTGTTTGAAGAATAACCGTTACCATTTATTCAAATGGGCGGATGAAGCAATGCTTGAAGAAATTGAAGATATAAAATTGAAGGTTGATCATGTTGCAAGAGAGTCGATTTCTTTAGAAAAAGGTGTAAAAGTTTGTGAATCGGAGATTGATTCTCTTTCAATAGAGAATCAAAATTGTGAGGTTGTGGTATGCGACTTGGAGAAAGAGGTTTGTGCATTTAAGAATGATATATGTGGATATGTGAAAGAAATTGAAACTTGCAAGATGGAGCTCCATAGTTTGAAGAATATGTTTATGTGTAGTTTGGTTATAATCATGTGCTACATGTTACTAATGTAATTGTAGTTGTTGTGGTGTTTTAGTTTATGTTTGTTCTTTCGGTTTTTAGTGTTTTAGTTTTTTTGTGATGCAAAGTTTAATTTGTGGTATTTTAGTTTGTGATGCAAAGTGTAATTTGGTTCTTTTCTTCTACGAAGGAAGAACGAGACAGAGGGACTAAAATGGTTATAATTCAATTTTTTTTGTTACATAAGAAGCATTATCATTTTATTACAATATTTTTACTGATTGATGTTAATATGGCCATGGATCTTGCTCTCAAATGAACGTAAGTAAGCAATATTTCTCAAAATATAACAGAACATTCATCAAATGTTTTTCAAAATAAGAAAACTATTTTTACCTAAATACATATACCAGAACATTTATCGAATGTTTCTCAAAATATACCAGAAACTGTTTTTAGCTAAATACATTCATAACAATTTCCAAAAGCATAATGATTCGGCTCAATCAAAATCTTGACTTTGCGGCGGTTGACTCGGTCCAACATCACAATGATCGGCTCCATCTTGTGTTCCTCTTCCTTTCTTTTTTGTAGCTCTATAAATTTCAACACCAACATTGTTACATTTGCGTGTGTTGTGTCCAACGATTCCACATCTTCCACAATGAATGATTCTTCTCTCTCTTGAAATCTTTGTTGGAGACTCAATCGGGTTGGTCTTTTTTTTCTTTGGAGACTCATTTCTCTCCTTGTGTCTTCTACGGTGTGGCTTCCTTCCTACGGGTGTATCTCTCGGTGGTGGCAATATCTCACTTTCACCCGACTTTTCCCAAAAATTAATACCACGCACGGGCAATATTGGGTCGCTATACTCCTTTCTCCACCTAGAAGTAAGATACCATTCGGATATATAATCTTCTTGTTTTAACTTTTTATCCGAAATTACCTTAAGTGTGTGACGGCAAGGCAATCCGGACATATCCCATCGCCTACATGTGCAAGAATGCTTGTCCATGTACACTTTGAAAGCCGAATTCTTCTCCTTAACCTCAAAGACACCACAACCAGCCGGAAATGCCTTACAATAAGTGATCTTTTGCTGCTCCATATCAACTTTCAAAACCGCTTTAGGACTAAACTTGCCTCCGTGTCTCAATGCTTTTACCTTTCTTGCTTCTATCCGTAGCATAGCTCGTCTCCTTATGGTCTCTAGCATTTCAACCAATGGCATGGATCTTGCAAGGTCAATAGCATGGTTAAAAGACTCCGAAATATTATTACTTATATCATCGCAACAGGCTGTCTCCGTGAAGAAAGCTAGACTCGCATTTTTTGGATTTTTTTCCATCATCGATTCGTACACATTCATATCATACTGCTTTACTGCTTCCACCCTTTTCTCATATTGTGCGATGTTGTAACTCTTAGCCCCCTTCCAAAACAATCCTTTCATATCAGCTTTGTGTGGATGTTTCTTTTTCAAATTGGCGTAAATGTGTCTAGCACACATCCGATGCTCAACATCGGGCAAGAGGTGTGCTATAGCATTCAATAAATCCCCATTGTTAACAGTCCTCTTGAAATAGCATCTCGGAAGTCATTCACAAAAAGTCTTGCAATAACTTCTTGGTTAATTATCTTGCTATATCCACTTTTTATGCAACTATGATGTTTGTTGTATACTTTCACCAGCCATTTTTGTAGTGGTTCTTCGTAAGAACAATAAATCTTCCAAAGACAAGTTTCATCACCTTCACTTGCACATCTAAGCTCCGACTTGTCTTTCTCCCACCTCACGTATTTTATATTCCATCCTTCTTTTAACACGTAGTCAACCATCGCTTGTTTAAAATCTGCTAAATTATCAAACGCTTGTCTTAGCTTTAACTCTCCACTTCCTTTCTTGTATTTGAAATAACCCTCTCTAATACGCTCATCTTCTTCTTCACGATCCGAACCCATATCTTGTTCATTACATTCCTCGTCCACAAAATCAGCAACATTTCGTTCAACCATTTCCTCTTCATCATATGGTTCAGCCCTTTCTTCTTCATCACACCTTTCCTCTTCATCAACCCTTTCAACCCTTTCCTCTTCAAGCGAATTTTCTTCACCCATATAACCATCCGGCTCTACGAAAATCTCAATAACATTAATCCACATAGCACTCGTGCACATTTTTCTGAAATTTTCATCACCATTGACGATTTGTTTATGCTCCTCTAATCCTTCGTACGACATCTTATACCAAACCCTATGACCATATATGCTTATTGGCAGCTGGTTCATAAGTTCCGTAAATAAATCCTCCGGCTTCGTTTCAATAGCCCTAACACAACCACCAACGTAGTGTGCTTCACCATCTACATTTTCAATCATGCCACCGTAATAACAGTTGAATAGTATTGGATTCTCCCCCCCTTCGTTACTGCATAAAATCAATTTCAAAAATTCATTCAGGCATTTTGTCGAACACTTAGTAGACATAAAATTAAGTCATTGCCTATTACTACATAAATCGCAATTGCTTGCTACAACATCACCATTATTGAAACTACATATCTAACAACAACTAATTGCATCCTACATCTACGAATTTTAAAACGAATATCAACTTACTTCATCGCACGTGGGTTGGAAACTTCCAAAGCAATTATCGATGTCCTTTCCTTTCGATTCTCTCGCATAATCCTCTCCTACTCGTCGATTTCCCTATTCCCGTGAAATCTTTCCCGTGAAACTTGCCGATTTCGATTTCGATTCCTAATTTCGATTTCACTCACAAACCCTAATAATCGTTTCACTCGATACTTCGGATTTACAATCTGATTTTTGCCCCAAATTACAAACGACGTCGTTTGTAAACTTAATGTTACCACTTATTAAAACGACGTCGTTTCACTCTGCGTTGAAACGACGTCGTTTTAATAAGTGGTAACATTAAGTTCTTCCAAAACGACGCCGTTTCACTCTGCTTCGGTTTTAATATGAAACGGCGTCGTTTCACTAATTTCGCCTACGTGGAATCTGAGTCAGCATGGTTAGACGGCAAAACAAACGGATTCTGTTAATTTGTAGGTTTTAGCTGTTTAACAATAGTTTGTGTATTGAATTCAAATTTAATCTTAGTTCATGTAGATATTAGCATTGGTTAATAATTCGTGCATACATAATCCAATAGAAGATAATTTGTGTGGGAATCGGCCGTTTTCTACTACAAGATTACTTGTAAGTAAGTAAAGTAATTGCTGATTTCTCTATTTATATTAGTCCTGTTCATTTCGTAGCCACAAGAATTTGCGGTTGTATTATACGGTCAAACATTGTTCGTTTGACTGCCGCAGTTTCTTGTGGCTAAACGCTGTGGTCGACCGCAGAAAATTGCGATAAAAAATTTTAACCGCTGCGAAATTGTAGCGTTTGCGATCAAACAATTGCGATATAACCTGTGACGACAACCTGCGACGATCAAACGAACAACAATATTATACCGTCTAACCGCATTATCTGAACGCAGATCGCTGCCGTAGCGTCTGCGGCAGACAGCGCTATTGTCTTTTCTTGTGTGAACTTATGTATAATTATGTATCCGTGTGGTTGGTAATGATGTAATTTGTCAGTCTTTAATTAATTATCATAATCATTAAGCATCGAGCATCTTGTCTCCCTCTGCTTTTTTTATCGACCAACTTGTCTCCCTAAGCGGAAAGTTGTAGGTTCGACCCCTACGGAGCTCGTCAACAGGTTGCTTTTGATGAAACGTCAAGATGTGTTTTGGGGCCTATCATAACTGGGCCCATGTGGCAATTGGACATCACTTTATTTGCTGATCAAATTAGAAAGAAGAGATCTTTATTTTCACCTTGATAAGTTTTTTTTTGGTTAGTAAATCTCTTATTATCAATTAAGAAGACTTATACCAGCTAAAGTTTCTTAATTATAATCTTTTCGGTTTTAATTTAACTATTATAATTAAATCAATCAAATACATATTTAATTTTGTTCGGTTCAATTCAGTAAATCAAAAACGATCGGTTTTTAAGTCAGCAACTCTAATTTTTTCTTGAAAAATCACAATTTCTTCATCTTCTTCGTCTTCTTCTTCGTCTTTTTCTTTTTCTTCTTTTTTTTCTCTTTATTGGTTGTGATTTTTCTCGGTTACAATCTGGTAAAAAAATCATACTCTTACAATGGTTATTTTGCATTGTTACCATAGAAAAGAATCTTACTCTTGCAATGGTCCTTTATAAGTGTTTGTCTCTGCTGGATTTATGCTCCTCGATCGAATGTCTAACTCTTCATTTGAATCGCGTTTTTATATATTCAAGTAACTAGAAACTTTTCATTTTTGAAATTGAGCCGATTGTGTTTTGAAATCGCATTTTTTTACATTTTTGCAATGTATCAAACTCACAAATCCCTAATATATTATTTGAGAAACTTTTTAACAAATTAAACTTGTCCTCCCGTGTTAATAACAAAAATATCATGCTGACGTGTCAACACCACAATGAGTTTTAGCTTAAATATATAAAAGGGTTTAAGTTACTAGAATAATTACAATACATGCCACTGATATTAATTTGGTTAGAGAATAAATATAATTTATTTAACTAATCAAAATATATTATTACATTTGCAAAAACAATAATTTTTATTTTTTTAAAATTTTTATACGTTAATTTATAAATAATTTTAAATAAATATAAATAGATTTAAGTTACTACCGTAATCCTTAATATATTATTTGAGAAATATTTTAAGAAAATAACCTTATTTTGACGTGTTATTAACAGAAATATCATGCTGATATATCATCACTATAGTAAATTTCAAATAAATATATAAATGAGTTTAACTTATTAGAATAATTACAATTATATCATTGTTCTTAATTTGGTTAGAGAATTAATATATTTTATTAAACTGACAAAAAAATACTATTAAATTCGTAAAAAATAATTATTTTTCTTTTCTTAATTTGTATATACAAAAATTAATGTTTAAAGTAATTTTAAATAAAATTTAAATATTTAACTTATATTTACTAATAAATTATAATTTATGAATATTTTTTCTCACGCATGGCGTGGGTATGAATCTAGTATGTATGAATTCTAAGGTTTGTCTACGAGTATGCAGAGAAAGGCGATTTGGATATATGGCTTCATGTAGGGAATTGGACCGATTGAATCGAATTGTCTGTATTAGCCCAAAAAGCCAAATTAGCCGAATTAAATCAAAATATTAAACCAAATTATTTTGAAATTAACCGAAAAAACCGAAATACCAAAACATTAACTGATTAAACCTAATTTTAAGTGATTAAACCGAAAATCTATTTATAATTTTATTTAATTCAAAATATTTTTAACTGATTAAACCTAATTTTAAGTGTTTTTTATCTAATTTTAACTGATTAAATCTAATTTTAAATATGTTAAAAATCGAATTGATTAAACTGACGAAAAACCCGAGCCGAAATATTTTTTCTAATCGTCTTTTTTCAAAATCGAGTTAACCGAAATCCAAAAAACCCAACCCGATTGATCCGAAAAAATTGAAAACCCAAAATTAATCTTTACAGTAGCATGGTTTAATTTTAAAATCACATTTTTCATCTTTTGATATTATTTAATTTTTTCAAAAATCATAATACATTTGAAATAAATTTTTTAAAAAATGTTATTTTATATTTTAACACAACATTTAAAATAAAATTTTGTTTGTTTATTTCTACCACAAAATTTCAGCCAAAAATTGCATTTAAAGACAAACAAAAAGTATCAAAATTTTCTTTACGTTAAATATATTAAAATAATTAGATTCAAAGTATTCAGAAATTATATTTTTGTATTAGAAAAATTAATAAAGAAAATTTTAATTTATCAATTTATAAGAAATAAATCAGTATATAAATATGTTGTGTTGATTTGTATGATAAAAATGGTTTTTCTTATAATAAATTTGAATAATTGACTATATTTGTTTGAAATTGTAATTTGATTATTTTATGTGAATTGTTTTGGATATTAATTTTTTTTTGACATAACATACATAAATATATTATTAGTTTTGTTATAAATATAGACAGCTACTTAGCTCGCTTCTTCATCTTCTGCTCCCAGCAAGCCATGGCCGCCGACGAATTGATGCCGTCTCATAGGATGCACAGGATTCGAAAAGCAGGTCCTACCATGAGGAAGAAATCTGAAACCGATAAGAAGAAGCGTGGTATCTCCGATACCAAGCAGCGAAACCCTAAAGTGACTTACTCAGCTCTCTTGTCAATTTCTGCTGATAATTTTTTTTGTTAGCTAATCAGTGTTTACGGAACATCGGTTTCTTGCTTGGTTCCGCAGGCTTTTGGTGTTAAGTCGGCTGTGAAGGCGAAGCGTTTGCAGACTCGCTCAGTGGAAAAGGAACAACGGCGACTTCATCTTCCGACCATTGATCGTACTTACGGCGAACCTCCACCTTTCGTCATCGTAGTTCAAGGTCCCCCAGGGGTACTGTCTTTAGACTAATGATGCTATTTGATTTGTTTTTTTTTCTGTTTCGAAGAAGTTTTGATGGTTTCTTGCCACTGTGTTTTTGTTTATGTAGGTCGGAAAGTCTCTCGTGATCAAGTCTCTTGTTAAGCACTTTACGCACCAAAATTTACCGGAGGTTCGAGGACCTATTACCATTGTAACAGGTTCCGTTCTACATTGTTCATTTTTTATTTCTTTTATGTAGCCGGTTGGTATCTTATCGTGAATTTTAGAGTTGGATTTTATTCCCGTTCTCATGTTAGGCTGGTCATGAATTTAGGTAAACATAGACGCATACAATTTGTGGAGTGCCCAAACGATATCAATGGAATGGTTGATTGTGCAAAGGTTGCTGATTTAGCTCTACTTCTCATAGACGGGAGTTATGGTTTTGAGATGGTGAGACGTCATTGAATAATATTTGATCTAGTTTTGTCCTTTTTTTTACAAGTGCTTTATCTAGCTTCCCCTTTCCCTGCCCTAGTTTTCCATAATGTCGTTTGTTTTGATCAGTTGAGAATTGTTTTTAATACAGCTTCACCAGTAGAGCTATTTTGGTAATCTATGTTTTTAACGATTCCTACCACGGTATAAGTAGTAAACTTTTTTTATTCTGTTTGACCATCAGGAAACGTTTGAATTCCTCAATATTATGCAAGTACATGGATTTCCTAAAGTTATGGGAGTCCTCACTCACCTGGATAAGTTCAAGGATGTAAAAAAGCTTAGGAAAACAAAAAACCTTCTCAAGCATCGGTTTTGGACTGAAATATATGATGGAGCTAAATTGTTCTATTTATCTGGTCTAATCCATGGGAAGTAAGTATATGCATTAATATTGCCCCCACTTGGATGACATGGGCAAGAAGCCTTTGAGGTTCACCTTTGATTTATCTTTTACTGGCAGGTATTCGCAGCGGGAAATTCACAACCTCTCCCGCTTTATATCTGTTATCAAGTTTCATCCCTTGACATGGAGAACATCACATCCATATGTGTTGGCTGATCGTTTGGAAGATGTTACCCCTCCCGAGAAAGTTCAGATGGATAAGAAATGCGATAGAAATATCACATTGTATGGTTACTTACGTGGGTGTAACTTGAACAAAGGAATGAAGGTATGGAATCAGACATTTCACCACCATTGTCTTTAGATACTGGTTTACCGAAGCCTTAGATATCATCTGCGACAAACTGAATTTCTCTCTGATCTTGATGAGTTGATGTAGAAGGAACGATGTTGTGTGCAAAATGATATGTTAGGTGTTGCAGTTGACTTTTCTTTTCATGTTTAACATGCAATATGATTGTTATGATTATCAGGTTCATATTGCTGGAGTTGGTGACTACAGTTTAGCTGGGGTGACTGTCTTATCTGATCCTTGTCCTCTACCCTCAGCTGCTAAGAAGAAGGGCCTGAGGGACAAGGAAAAACTTTTCTATGCTCCTATGTCCGGGATTGGAGATCTTTTGTATGACAAAGATGCTGTTTACATCAACATAAATGATCACCTTGTTCAGTTCTCTAAAACTGATGATGGAAAGGGAGAATCTACTAAGAAAGGTTATATAATGGGTTTCCAAGTTTTATTGCCAACTCTAAATGTATATGCAGTCTGTTTTGAGGATCTTGCTCATCGTGTTCTATCTTTTAAAAAAATCTATATTTAGAATTTGGTTTACATCATCCGTCAGGATTGTGACATGTTTCTCTTGGCAGGAAAAGGCAGAGATGTTGGTGAAGATTTGGTGAAGTCGTTGCAGAACACAAAATATTCTGTTGATGAGAAATTGGAGAAAACTTTCATTAATTTTTTTGGAAAAAAAACTAATGCCAGTTCAGAAAGAAAACTTGAGACTGAAGATGCACATCAATCTTTGGCGGAAGGTTCCGACACTGAGTCATCAGAGGAGTCTGGCGATGATGTTGAAGATGATGAGATGGATATAGAGAATAATGACAGTAACATTAAACAGAAAACTGAGATCCATGATGGAAGATTGAGGCGGAAAGCTATCTTCAAGGATGAAGTTAGTGAGAGTGATAAGGTAATGGCTTTACTTGATCTGATTTTTCTTAATGCTTTTGTATACAACTTCATTCAAATCTTCAGTTTTGTAGTACTGGTAAGTACATTTGAAAGTACATTTGCTCCTCTTTTTCATTATTTTGTATTCGTCTTACTTCGATCACCACTTTTGTCATACAATCTGGAAAGAAATTGTGAAATAATGGAAGTAGGCTAAGTCAATCACAATTCTAGAGAGATCGCTATAGTAAAAAAAATTTTGACAAGCAGTTTCTATTTGAAGTGGTCTGATCGTATTTTCAAAACCAAACAATTTTCTTCATGTCTCATTGGTTTGACTGTTTGTCATCCTGGCTGTGTGATGCAGGACTCAACAGAAGATGATGTTGAGGACGCAGAAGATGTCAGTTCTGACGAATTTGAAACTGAAGATGGTGGAGATAACTCTGCTTCTGATTCTTCCGAAGACGAGATAGATGGTACGATACTAAAATTTGTCATTTGCATTTGCTTTCGTCTAGGTGATGTATGTCCTGGCAATTATGGGCCATCTATTAGAAGGTTTTAGACTTTCTTGAGAAAATACATTGTTCTTTTCTTTTTGAAATTTCTTTTGTTCCTAAACGTTGAACCATACATGATCTATCAGATAGGGACGGTAACATATCAAAATGGAAAGAACCCTTGAAGGAGAATGGCAGAAAGAAGAACCCCAACTTGATGCAAATTGTGTATGGTGCATCGGGATCATCAGCTACTGCTTTGATAAAGGGGAACCATGAAATTAGTGATGATGGAGAAAGTGATGATGAAGACTTCTTTAAGCCAAGAGGAGAACAAAGCAAGGTTTGTCATTTCACGACCATACAAACTTTAGTGATCCTCTCTTGTTCTTATTTATAAATCTCAAACTTGCTGTTCTTTTTTTCTTTCCAGAACTTAGGTGATCAATGGGATGTGGGATATGTCAACTCAGAGGATTGTTCCAAATTTGTGAATTATGGAAACCTGAAGAATTGGAAAGATAAAGAAGTTTGTGAAAGCATCCGTGATCGATTTACTACTGGTGATTGGTCAAAAGCGGCTCTGAGAAATCAAAAACCAGGTGGCGATGAAGGAGAAAATGATGAACTTTATGGTGATTTTGAGGATCTAGAGACAGGTGAAAAGCATAATAGCCATGAGAACATTGAGACGGGTGCAAATCAAAACAAAGATGCTGAAGAAGTTGAGCGTAGGCTAAAAAAGCTTGCTCTCCGAGCAAAGTTTGATGCAGAATATCCTTTTATACTTAAATGGCATCATTTGACTTACCTAACCATGATATCATTTGCTGCATTTATCTCTGTGTTGGCCAGCAATTTATCTACGGCTATCTGTGTTTATTCTCTGAAACAACTTGCATGAAATATTAATGAGAAGTTCCAGCTATGGTCATTAACTTCGTATATATCACTATGGTCAGTGAGTTTGCTGGTTGCTGTTGGCATATTCTTTCTCTGCATGTCTTATATGCTTTTATGGTTGCTGTTTTAATTTGCACTTCCACAACGTACTGTTGGTTCAACCTTAACTTCGTTGTACAAGGAATAAATCCGAGTTAGAGGAAGATGAAAATGGTGAAGGTGATGGGAACAATCTCCATAATGGTCAAGCCAAGGAGCCAGGCTACGCTGACAAAGTAAATAAACATTTTTGCATGCAGCTGTGGTATCTATTGTCTGTTGTTTACTCACTATAATTGTTGTCCAGTTGAAGGAGGAGCTTGAAATAAGAAAACAGATGAATTTGGCAGAACTCAATGATCTTGACGAGGATACTCGAATTGAGATAGAAGGACTCCGGACTGGAACCTACTTGCGGCTGGAGATTCACAATGTTCCTTATGAGATGGTTGATTTCTTTGATCCATGCCATCCAGTTTTGGTTGGAGGTATTGGTTTCGGCGAAGATAATGTTGGGTATATGCAGGTAAGGCTACAACCATTTTCTCTTTTCTGATCTAAAATATAGTTGAATTGCATGAACTGAAACATGATAGTTTATTTAATTGTATAGTATGTTTTATTTTCCTCAGGCTCGGTTGAAGAAACATAGGTGGCACAAGAAAGTACTAAAGACAAGAGATCCCATTATTGTGTCTATCGGATGGAGACGCTATCAGACTCTTCCTGTATATGCCATTGAAGATGCAAATGGCAGACATCGAATGCTCAAATATACTCCAGAACATATGCACTGCCTTGCTATGTTCTGGGGTCCTCTTGTCCCACCCAATACCGGCTTTGTCGCTTTCCAAAACCTGTCAAGCAATCAGGTATGTTTGCACTGCTGCTTGAGTTTTTTTTATCTAAATTTACCTTTGGGGTGTTTGAACTCTTGTAATAGAGGCGAAGAGCAATTTCGTTGAATGGGTTTGTGTCCCACCCAACTCTTGTCACTATACTATACTGGTTGTTGCTCTGGTTAGATCTGTTGTATTTCTGTCCCACTGAGTAGCTCTCCTGGTGTGTGTGCTTCAGGCAGGATTTAGGATAACAGCGACTGCTGTAGTTCTTGAATTTAATCACCAAACCCGTATTGCAAAGAAGATCAAGCTGGTTGGGCATCCCTGCAAGATAAAGAAAAAGACTGCATTTGTCAAAGACATGTTCACTTCTGACCTCGAAATAGCTCGATTTGAAGGTTCATCTGTCCGGACAGTTAGTGGCATTAGAGGACAAGTGAAAAAAGTAATGCATTTTTGTATCTTATCTTGTAAATCCTAGTTAGTCTCCCATTAGCTTTAAGCTTTACGGTCATCTACCTTTTAGTTTCTTTTTTTCCTTCTTCATTTTGCTTAGCTCCTTTTGTCAGGCTGGAAAAAACATGCTCGAGAACAATGCGCAAGAAGGGATTGCAAGGTGTACCTTTGAAGATCAAATAAAAATGAGCGACATTGTCTTCTTAAGGGCTTGGTCCGCAGTGGAAGTTCCACAATTTTATAATCCTTTAAGTACAGCTTTGCAACCCCGCGATAAGATCTGGAAAGGGATGAAAACTGTTGGGGAACTCCGTAGAGAGCAAAATATTCCTATTCCGGTGAATAAAGATTCACTCTACAAGGTATAACCCCTTAAAATGCAAGTAAACACTGTTTATTTATAGTAAAGTTGATTCTAACTAAATTCTCAATTTTGTAGCCAATCGTGAGGAAGCCAAAGAAGTTTAACCCATTGGTGATTCCAAAGAAACTACAAGAAGCTTTACCGTTTGCATCTAAACCCAAAGATATACCAAGGCGAAAAAGACCTTCATTTGAGTCTAAAAGAGCTGTTGTAATGGAACCCGAAGAAAGAAAAGCTCATGCTATCCTCAAGCACTATCAGCTGATTAATAAAATGAAGGTGAAGTTGTTGTCATATGCTATGCGTCAATGTTTTATTGATTTTCTCTCTTCTTATCAATAACAATAATTGATTTGGAGCTTTTTGGGTGGTAAAAAAATTGCAGACGAATAAGAGAAAAGCAAAGGAGCAGGAGAAGAAGAAAATGTATGAGGCACAGAAAGCTAAGATTGAGGAAGTATCTAAGAAACGTAGCAGAGAGGAGAGACGTGAGAGGTATCGTACGGAAGATAAACAGAAGAAGAAGATGAGAAGAAACGAAGATTAGTTGTACTCTGTTACCACTACAAGTTTTGTTGTGTCCTTTGAATAGCTTCTTTCTTCCGTTTTTATTGTCACAATCGACATCTATATAAAACCCAAATTCTTTTTTTTTTGTGTGTAAAAGTTCGATCTTTCTCCTTTCTTCCTCCCATAAAACCCAAAACTAGAACTGTACAAATAATTTGAACCGAATAATCCGAACTGAATAAATTGAAATCGAATCGAAAAACAGATTTCGCTTGATATTTGATTATAAAAAAATAATCAAATGGATAGTATTTTGGAAAACTATAGTTATTGGTTACAAATCAAAATAAAAACCAAAATAATATCCAAAAAATTGAATTATATTTGGTTATTTTCGGATATTTTATATATTTCGGTTATTTTCGATTATTTTTTAGATTTTTTTGGTTATTTTCGGTTATTTTGGTTATTTTCGGTTATTTTGTTTATTTCGGTTATTTCGGTTATTTTCGGTGTTTAAATTTAATAACCGAACCGATTGAAACCGAGGTATAACCGAAGCGAAAACGAACCAAAATATAAAAATAGCCGAATGGATATTTGATCTTAATAATCGAAAAAACTAAAACTGAAAATAACCGACTGAAATCTAACTGAATATCCGAATGCCAAGTGCTACCAAAAGCCTCTTCTAAACCTAATATCTCTATCGGTTTTACGATATCTATGAACAAAATAGTCGCAAGATGTCTTCATTCTCGTTCACATCATCCCTTGATTCATCACAATTTCCACCTGTAGCCGTAATCTCACGACTGGTTTATGTCCACTCCCCCGCCGGATGAATTGTATGGATTCAACGATCTTTTCTCACCCAATGAGTCGAAGGAAATGGTGGATTTGACTAAAGAATACTCCTTTTTGCGCGATTCTCTTGTGGACTCTGGAAATACAGATGTCCACCAAGTTCCCATAACTCAACCCTCCATGGATGCTATAGCCATTGCAGATGCTGTTTCTGGTGGCGAAGATGTGTTTGGTTGGTTGTGCACCCAACGTCGTCACATATACTGCCCTTATCTATGGTTATCTTAAGGCTAAACAGGTCAGCTATGCGAATGAGCTGTTTGAAACGATGCTCTCTGAAGGGTGTGTCCCCAATATTGTTACATATTCTGCCTTAATTGATGGCCATTGCAAAGCTGGACAAATGGAGAAAGCTTGCCAGATTTTTGAAAGGATGTGTGGCAGCAAAGATGTTCCAGATGTAGATATGTACTTGAAGCAGCATGATGGCGACAGACCAAATGTAGTTACATATGGAGCTTTACTAAATGGTTTCTACAAGTCTCATAGGGTCAAAGAAGCTCGTAAGTTGTAGGATGCTATGTCCATGCAAGGTTGTGAACCAAATCAGATTGTATATGATGCTCTTATCGATGGACTCTGTAAGGTCGAGAAACTAAACGAAGCACAAGAAGTGAAAACTGAGATGTCTGAGCATGGATTTACCGCAACTTTATATACTTACAGAGTTCTCTGACTAGAAATAAAGCTGTACTTCATATTCTTAGCTTACTCAATCTTTCTATAAAACTTCATAGAACTAAAAAAAGATCAATATCAATGGCATTAATGGTGAAGAATAGCCATCAAAATGAGTACACGAAGATGGAGAACGAAGATCCACAAGAGTTAATCCACAGAAGAGCTCGATTTCTAATCCAAAAGGTTCTTGAAAAAGCACACAACAACACAAGAAACACAGCAACAGAGAAAAAGATCATCTGGACCGTTGTTTATGATCAGAGTGGTTAGGATAAGAATGAGAATCGGTAAGAGGCTAAGGAAGTTGAGGAAGAATAACAGTTTTGTTTGCAACAATCTCATTTCTCGTTTCCTTAAATCTTTTAAACGATTTTTGTCGTCTTCTTCATCTTCATAGAAATAGAGAATTTGATGTTATAATGAGAAAATGGATGTGTGAAAAGGTAACTGGAAAAAGCATTAAGACCGAACATGTCCACAACTCATTCATCCTTTACGATCTTCTCGGTTGTTTTTAGTTTTGATTTTACTTTCAAATTAAGACATTAGTTTTTTTTTTTCTTCCATTGAACTATAATTTTTATTTCTCTTTATGATGTCACATTTTATAATTAAATTCAAGAAAGGGATTAATTACATATTTTTTGTTTGCCGTCTATAACTCGTTTTACCATATTTGATTTTCCTATTTTTGAAAAATAGAATTTAATGTTATTTTTAAAACTGAAAACTAATTTTGTTATTTTTTTTGTAATTTTGATGATATTTTTAGAAATTATCCATGAATTATTTATTTTCCGAATATTTAAGTAAATTGGCATTTAATCTTTTTAGACATCAAATTACAAAATAAAAAGACAAAGACAACTAATTTGCACTTAGAAATTGATGGTAAGAAAATCTGAAATATCCTTATAAAAAAAGTTAAGTACTTATCTTTAATCTAGTTATCCTTTTTCTTTATAATATTAATGATATTTCATTACACATAGTTGTATTTTTATATTATTTATATAAATTTTATTAATTATACAAGTTGTAGTTTGCCATTTATATTCGATTATACTATTTTTATAGTTATNTACGTCTCAAGTTCAACAGTAGATTCTGGGTTTGAACTGAAAAATTGAGTCGAAATATTAGAAAATCAGAATCATTATAAAAAAATCAGAAACAGTATGATAAAATCATTATAAATCAGAAATATTACTCCAAAAGTTCGATGCGGTAGTCTCGAAGCCTTGAAAATTGTTCATCATGCTCCTCTTGTATAATCTCCAAAGCTCTCTTTTTAGCCTTTCTACATTTGTCAATAGAAGCGATCAATGCCCAACGTTTCTGAATTTGTTCTTGAATATCCTTCGGCATTATCGTAGGCTCATCTCGGAAGTCATTCACAAAAAGTCTTGCAATAACTTCTTGGTTAATTATCTTGCTATATCCACTTTTTATGCAACTATGATGTTTGTTGTATACTTTCACCAGCCATTTTTGTAGTGGTTCTTCGTAAGAACAATAAATCTTCCAAAGACAAGTTTCATCACCTTCACTTGCACATCTAAGCTCCGACTTGTCTTTCTCCCACCTCACGTATTTTATATTCCATCCTTCTTTTAACACGTAGTCAACCATCGCTTCTTTAAAATCTGCTAAATTATCAAACGCTTGTCTTAGCTTTAACTCTCCACTTCCTTTCTTGTATTTGAAATAACCCTCTCCAATACGCTCATCTTCTTCTTCACTATCCGAACCCGTATCTTGTTCATTACATTCCTCGTCCACAAAATCAGCAACATTTCGTTCAACCCTTTCCTCTTCATCATATGGTTCAGCCCTTTCTTCTTCATCACACCTTTCCTCTTCATCAACCCTTTCAACCCTTTCCTCTTCAAGCGAATTTTCTTCACCCATATAACCATCCGGCTCTACGAAAATCTCAATAACATTAATCCACATAGCACTCGTGCACATTTTTCTGAAATTTTCATCACCATTGACGATTTGTTTACGCTCCTCTAATCCTTCGTACGGCATCTTATACCAAACCCTATGACCATATATGCTTATTGGCAGCCGGTTCATAAGTTCCATAAACAAATCCTCCGGCTTCGTTTCAATAGCCCTAACACAACCACCAACGTAGTGTGCTTCACCATCTACATTTTCAATCATGCCACCGTAATAACAGTTGAATAGTATTGGATTCTCCTCCCCCTTCGTTACTGCATAAAATCAATTTCAAAAATTCATTCAGGCATTTTGTCGAACACTTAGTAGACATAAAATTAAGTCATTGCCTATTACTACATAAATCGCAATTGCTTGCTACAACATCACCATTATTGAAACTACATATCTAACAACAACTAATTGCATCCTACATCTACGAATTTTAAAACGAATATCAACTTACTTCATCGCACGCGGGTTAGAAACTTCCAAAGCAACTATCGATGTCCTTTCCTTTCGATTCTCTCGCATAATCCTCTCCTACTCGTCGATTTCTCTATTCCCGTGAAATCTTTCCCGTGAAACTTGCCGATTTTGATTTCGATTTCGATTTCACTCACAAACCCTAATAATCGTTTTCACTCGATACTTGTCGGATTTACAATCTGATTTTTGCCCCAAATTACAAACGACGTCGTTTGTAAACTTAATGTTACCACTTATTAAAACGACGTCGTTTCACTCTGCGTTGAAACGATGTCGTTTTAATAAGTGGTAACATTAAGTTCTTCCAAAACGACGCCGTTTCACTCTGCTTCGGTTTTAATATGAAACGACGTCGTTTTACTAATCTCGCCTACGTGGAATCTGAGTCAGCATGGTTAGACGGCAAAACAAACGGATTCTGTTAATTTGTAGGTTTTAGCTGCTTAACAATAGTTCGTGTATTGAATTCAAATTTAATCTTAGTTCATGTAGATATTAGCATTGGTTAATAATTCGTGCATACATAATCCAATAGAAGATAATTGGTGTGGGAATCGGCCGTTTTCCCCAAACTCTACCAGATTTTTTAGAGATGACAAGTGACAAACTACAACTCATTTTATTGTTTCTATTGTACATTAAAGAACCAATGGAGCCACAAAATGTTACGAAATTAATAAATATAACAAGTGAATCCCAAATATAAGAAATAATTATTAAACAATTAATTTTTCAAAAATAGCATTGATCTAATAGTAAAATATTGTAAAAACATTTTAATAGGAAATATTTAAATCATAAATTAGAAAATATAAATCCAAACAAAATATTTTATTTTTATTTTTAATTTATTTAATTTAAATAAGTATTTTTCAAATAAATATTTATGATATTTACAAAATTTTATTTCTAAATTAATAAATTTTAAATTTTTTTTAAAACATCCTGTTTTTTCAAATAATTACTCAATAGTAAATATGAAAAAGAAATAAATGTTAAAAACGCTCTACTTTTTCCAACATAAAACGTTTCTGAGTGATTAATTTTCAAAAAGTCTAGTTGCATTTTGCCATAGTCACTCAAGGAAAATATATTCTTAAATAGAAAAGTTTGGTGATTCTAAACTAAGTGGACTTGAAGGACACAAAGAAAGTTGAAGGTCCATTGTGCTTTGGAACAAGGAGGAGTTGACTTGTCTCACTCAAGAAGCTTCTGAAACTTGAAGTACACAACACATTCAAGATATGAATGAAGATGGAGTACGTTGCAAACATATTTGAGTTAACTGGGAAATATTATAAGGAAGTGAGTCAAAACATCATACAATGACGAAAAGAAAAATGAACAAGTTGGATTTCGTTAACCCCATCTAAAATGATTTAATAGGCCTAGATTAAGAGGAGAAGTTTGCAAAAATGAGCAAATTCGAGTCTTAAGAGAGGTTCTTATTATTGTGCAAAGAATAAGGAAACTTTACAATAAAAGGAGATATGAGAATTATGAGAAAAAAGAAGTTGTATCTAAGGTTTTGAACGAAGCAGCAAAGATAAATAAGGAGACAAGACATTGTGGCAACCTAACACTCACAGGAGAGAGCTTTTATTCAAGGGTTTTGGTTTTATAAGAGAGAAGACAAAACTAAAGGGTAAAAGGATTTTGGTGAGGTGTTCTAAGATTGTGTGTAATCTTGTGAACGTGTGAGGGTAGTGTAACAAGTCAAGAGCGTATTGAGCTTGTTCAAGGTCGTTTTAGGCAAGACTTGAGAGTGCATCTAAAAGATCTTCTACTAGAGACCCGTGTTGTTTTAGTTTCTGTATCACTGCTTGACACAATTTTCTATTTTAGTAGCTTTTGCATTTTCAATTGGTATCAGAGCGGACACTTGTCGGATTATATACAAGTGTGATTCTGGAGAAAAGATGGAAAGCTATACAAATCTAGTTAACAGCTCGATGATGATACTAGATTCGGGAAACAATGGCTTCTGGAAGGCAAGGATGAAGTCCTTGATTCGGGACATAGATGTGTTAGCCTAGAAGGCTGTTCTTGTTCAATGGGAAGAACCCATGACCAAGAATGAAGAAGGAACAGTAAGTGTGAAACCTGAGGAAGACCGGACAGAGGAGGAACTTAAGAGGTGTAAGTTTAACTCTTGGGCGCTTACTACGATACACTACAGTGTATCAAAGAAAACGTTTGAACTAATTTAGGGCTGTGAAACTGCAAAGGAGGCATTGGACACTCTGCAAGCCCACTTTGACGGAACCAAGAAGGTTCAGAGCGCATGGAAGGACCTACTGGCGTCCAGATTTAAGAATCTTAGAATGGGAGATCACGAATCCATTTTAGATTTTAGCTCAAAGTTGAGCTCACTCGCACATGGAGCATCACCGCTTGGTAAGAAGTACAAAAACACAAAATTAGTCAAAAAATTTCTAAGATGTTTACCAGCAAGCTTTATGACCTTAAATCAGCTCTTACTGTATCTCAAAATATCGATGAAATCAGTTTTGATGAAGTAGTTGGGATACTGCAAGCTCATGAGTTAGAGCTTGAAGGAGTAAAGAAACTAAAGAGTTTGGCCTTTACTGCATCTGAAACACAGACAAGTGAGTCTGATGGAGAAGACCCCATGAGTTTGTTATTACAAAGATATCATCGTGTGCTGAAAAAGATGAAACAAAATGACAATTTGGGAAAATTTGGGTCCAACAAGAAATATGCAAAAAGAGATGAATCAGGAAAGAAATATGCTATGCAATGTCATGAATGCAAGGGGTGTGGTCATTTCAAGGATGACTGCCCCACATTTAAGAGAAGAGAAATAGAGTGTTTGAATGTAAAAGTATCGGTCACACTCAGATGGAATGTGTGCATGTTCAAAAACCAATGAAAGAGAGGTCCATATTGGCTGAAGATGATTCAGATGATGAGAATGAAGAAGAAGTGAGCAATTTTTTTTGCGTTTGGGGGATTTATGGAGCATGAATCAGATGATGAAGTTGATTTCTTAGAAAGTTACAGGGAGGTTCGAGAGATACTTATCAAGCTTAGAAGAGAAAATTCAGTCGTAACTAAAGAGAAAAAAAACGACTTAAAGCACTGGTCGAGTCACTGGAAAGTGACCTTGAAGCTGAAAGAAAGATAAATCGGGAAGGCTTGTCGACAACAAGAGAAAAGATGAGACTGACATTCAACTATGAGCAACTGGAAAAAGAGCTTCAGTCTGAAAGAGAGTTATCAACTCGACTTCAATCATAACTCAACCAGCAACACATAAAGATTCACATGTTTACTAGTACTAGGCAGCTGGATCAGATTTTAAGTTATGGAAGGACCATGAACTCACACAAAGGATTGGGTTACAGTCGAAGAGAAGGGAGATACCTTGGAGAAACTCGTTTTGTGTCAGCTAGTTGGTATCGTCAATCAGCTGATGCACCTAAAAGTAAGTCAACATGGAGAATTCACTGTTACTTCTGTGGAAAAGCGGGGCATATCAAAGCTTACTGTTACATATACATGAGAAGAATCAAGAGAATCAGGAATCAAGGGAGATTCACATGGAATGATGTACGAAGTCAAATATGGGTGAAGAAATATGATCTTCAGGAGAAAATGAGTAGAACAGAGAATACATCCGGAAGTACAACAGAGAGCACATCAGGGAATGCATCAGAAGAAAATTATCACAATAATATGGATCTGGTTGTAGATAAATATGATGAAGTTGATCCTTGGTATGTCGATAGTGGATGTTCACGTCACATGACAGATTCATCAAGCAATTTACAAGAAGTTAAACAAATTAAGTGAGGAAAAGTGACCTTTGGTGATGGAGGCCGTGGAGTTATACAAGGGGAAGGTAAAACATGTGATGAGTTACCTCAATTGGACAATGCTTATCTTGTTAAAAGTCTCAAAGCCAGTCTGATCAGTTTGAGTCAACTCTACGATGAAGGACTCACAATAACCTTCAGTAGTACAGACTGTTAGGCAGTAAATCAAAATGGAGAAGGTTCGATGAAAGGAGTTTGATCCGGAAATAACTGCTATGTATGGGAGAATTCGATCAAATGGTTCAGTGCAAGGGATGATCTGCACCTGTGGCATCAACGATTGGGTCATATATATGAATGTTCGAAATTTAACTTCTCTCACTACAAGAAAACTGCCAAAATACCACTATATTTTTGCGAGCACATACATAGTCGCAAAATTTGCGACCACATTTTCCACGATGTTGCAACCAATTTGCGACTACGGAGATGTAGTCGCAAGTGGTCGCAAAAGTGTGAGTAAAACCTGTATCCGTATATTGGTCGCAATACGCAACCATTAAGAGACTGAACTGCGACTGTTTTGCGACTGGGGTATGTAGTCGATAATTAGTCGCAAAATAGCGACTGATTAGCCACTACATGTGGAAAAACCACATGTTAGTTGCATATTGGTCGCTAAATATGCGACCAAATTGCGACTACATTTGGAGTGGTTCTTCAGTCACAAAGTGGTGGCAAAGTGCCAACATAAAAAACATGTGCGTGTTAGGTATACCGATATTTAAACGACTACACTGTTGTAGTCGCAAAGTAGTGGAAAAGCAGTGGCAAAATAGTAGTAAAGTAGTGGCAAAATATTGTATATATATGCCCCATCCTATTCTTTCATTTGTAGAATCGAAGAGAAAAAAAATTCAAATATGTGGGGAAATTATACTAATTCGATAGATTGGATGTACCAAAGGATTGATAATCAAACAAGAAATATATCGGCGGAATTTGCACAAGGCATGGAGCAGTTCATGAATATTTGCCCGAGGAGAATCAGGCAACAGATTCATATTATGAAACCAAAAAACTGATGCGAAATTTAGGCCTCCCGTTTTATACAATTGACGTTTGTGTTTACAATTGTATGATCTTCTAGAAAGAAGATGAGAAATTGAAAAAATGCAAATTTTGCGATTCCCCCGATATAAGCCAAGTGAGGGCAGGACGAGAATACCTTTCAGTCGTATGTGGTATTTACCTATAGGCGATAGACTTAAAAGAATGTATCAAATCGAGAAAACTACAAAGGCAATGAGGTGGCACACAGAGCATGAAGCAGAAGACGGAGAAATGAGTCATTCATCTAATGCTGCGGAGTGGAAAAATTTTCAATATCTACATCCTAGATTTGCTGCTGAATCTCGAAACCTTTATCTTGGCTTATGTATTGATGGGTTCAATCCATTTGGGATGTCTCGTAATCATTCATTATGGTCGGTGATTATCACTCTATATAACTTGCCACTAGACATGTGTATGAAGAAAGTGTACTTGTTTCTAACAATTCTGAATTCGGGGCCAAATCATCTACGTGCTAGTCTGGATATATTCTTCCAACTTTTGATTGATGAGTTGAAAGAATTGTGGTCTTGGGAGTTGATGCATACGATGTATCGTTGAATCAAAATTTCAATCTGAAAGCCGTGTTACTATGGACGATAAGCGATTTTCCCGCTTATGGAATGTTGTCAGGATGGACAAAGCATGGTATACTAGTTTGTCCAATTTGTATGGATGATACGAAGGCATTTCAATTACCAAATGGTAGAAAGATGTGTTGGTTTGATTGTCACAAAAGGTTTCTTCCTAAGGGTCACCCGTTACAGAAAAATAAAACAAATTTTTTAAAGGGGAATCACGCTTTAATGACTATCCTCCACAATCATTGACATGCGAACAAGTTTTATACGAGCGAATAAAAGCTGTCAATGCTCTAAGAACATCTGACTGCGGCGGAAACGGTCATGAAAGTACAAAAGAAGGTTACGACAGCCGGCATAATTGGCACAAAAGCATATTTTGGGAGTTGTCGTACTAGACGGATCATAACCTTCGACATAATCTTGATGTGATGCATATAGAGAAGAACTTCTTTGATAACATCATTAATACTGTTATGAATGTAAAAGAGAAATAAAAAAGATACAGTTAAGTCAAGGTTGGATATTGCCAAGTTTTTCTCTCGAAAAGAGTTGCACGTGGATGGTCGGGGTAATGCTCCATTCCCTATATTTAGATTGACACAAAAAGCGAAAGAACGGTTATTGGAATGTATCAAAAATAATGTTAAATTTCCGCAAGGCTACGTGGCAGATTTAGCAAATTATGTGGATATTGATGGACTAAAGTTCTCGGACATGAAAAGCCATGATTGCCATGTTTTAATGGAAAGGCTTCTCTCTTTTATATTTGCAGAATTTTTACCACAAAACGTTCATCTAGCATTATTAGATATATATACTAATAAATATATTTTATATTTGAAGTACGTAAATTATAATAATTGTATGTACTAATTAATTGTAGATGATAATATATATATAGGGATTAGAGGATTTTTCCATGATCTATGCTCCAGATCATTACAACAAAGCCGTGTCCAAATTATAAAGAAAAACATAGTCATCATTTTGTGCAATTTGGAAAAGATCTTTCCACCTTCATTTTTCGACGTCATGGAGCATCTTCTTGTACATCTTCCATTCGAATCTGAACTGGGTGGACATGTGCAATATAGGTGGATGTATCCATTTGAAAGGCTTTTTAAAAAACTGAAAAGCAAGGCGAAGAACAAACGATATGTTGTAGGGTCGATTGTTGAATTATATGTGAATGATGAGATATCTTACTTCTCGAAACATTACTTTGCTGTCCACATACGTACGAAAAACTAGTACCATAAATTCTTATGTTTATTAATTAATTATTTTATTATGAATGGCAAATTTGTGCTGAATATATATATACAGTTATACAAAATTCGATGAAGGGGCGTCCCCGTATATCCGGATCCCGGAGTACCGGATATATTTATGTACATGGATCGTCCAAGTGGTAAATATAAAGAAATATGTCTCTCTGAAAAAGAATACAAATATGCACATGCATATGTTTTATGGAATTGTGAATATTTTCGGCCACTAGAGAGGTATATGAAAATAATTGCATTTATTATATTCAATTTCATTTTATCCAGCAATATATATTACTTGTTCATATTTACTTTTGTAGTATGTTTGAAGATCACATTCGATGTACGTATCCATATCTTTCGGAAGATGACATTTCGTCGAAAGTAAAGAAAGAGTTCCACATATGGGTTCGAGATTATGTATGTTTAATTAATTGACATGTATATTATGTTAAATTTATTAATTTTGAAATACTAAATTTTATATATATGATCATAGCTCAATACATGCATTTCCACAAATCCACGCGTCTTTCCAATATGGACTCAAGAATTAGTTCAAGGGCCGATGAATAAAGCGTCAACTTGGCCGATCTATTTTACAAGAGGTTATATGTTCCACACGAAGAAACGTGGACATAGGAGAAAGACATGTAACTACGGCATTTGTGTGAAGGGAGACAATTACTTAGATCTATCTGATGAAACTGATTTCTACGGGATTTTAACAGAATTCATTCAACTTAAGTATGTCGGCCTCCTAAATTTGAAGATCACACTTTTTAAATGTGAGTGGTATGATCCTACGTTTTCGAAAGGTACTCAGAAGTCGAAAAATAGCATCGTTGATGTCTTATCATCGGAGAAATACTACAAATACGAGCCATTTATTCTAGGTACGTACGTAAATAATTAACCATATAATTAATTTTGTTAAAAATATATAACTAATTTATATTTCATTAATTATGATGTACCAGCCTTTGAAGCAGATCAAATTTGTTATATTTCCTATCCGCACACCAAATCATCGTCAAAACAAACATGGCTCAGTGTTATGAAAGTTAATCCTAGATCTAACATTTTGGGGAAATACAAAAACAAAAACGAGATTGGCCTGTTGCAACAAGAAAATGATGAAGAGGTAATGGTTGTTCAAGAGATAGAAGTAGATCGTTTGGTCGATAGAATTAATCATACCGAAGAAATTGATTTCGAT
Organism: Pugionium dolabratum; assembly: GCA_018901945.1. Taxonomy (NCBI): domain Eukaryota; kingdom Viridiplantae; phylum Streptophyta; class Magnoliopsida; order Brassicales; family Brassicaceae; genus Pugionium; species Pugionium dolabratum. Next base: position 73,311 of record JAEVFF010001826.1, read on the forward strand.
GTCGGAGATGCCGAACTCGCAGATGAATTTCAATATAATATTTCATCTTCAAATGATGACGAGGATGAAGAAATATAATAAATATATTTAACGTTTTATGTATTTTTGACATTTGATGCTTATATAATTCAATTTATTCACAAAAACCATATAATTAAGATTTTATGACACTAATTATGACTCATTTGCCACCACTTTACCACTGATTTTGCGACCATAGGTTAATTTATTCGAAAGTTGAAAATCCTACAACTTTCAAACTCCCACCAAATTAATTGGTGGTCGCAAATCAGTCACAAATTTGCGACTGCTTTGCGACCACAAATTAATTTGGTGGGAGTTTAAACGTTTTCGATTCCCACCAAATTAATTGGTGGTAGCAAATCAGTGGCAAATTTGCTACTGATTTGCGACCACGTCATTAATTTCCAACTTTGCCACTAATGTGGTCACAAAAAAAATTCTATAAACACATGATGGTTTTCCCTCATTTTTCACATTTTAAACATTCCTACTTTCTAAAACCTCTCTAAACACTTATAAAACCTCTCCCAATCCAAAAAACACAAACACACAAATGGTAAGTAGCGGTAGGTCGATGAGAGGTCGTGGAAGACGATTTATCCCGTCGTCTTCCGGCCATGGTAACTCATTGGCCTTCTCGAACCCCTCACCCGCCGGTAATAGAGCGGCATCCCGCCTCCCTCCACAATATACTTTTACCTTTCAATGCGTTCCTGAAATCCAACCTCCCCCACGGTTTCAAGAATTGGACGAACATGAGAAGGAAAATATTCCCGAATGCAAAACGGGAACGGAGGAACAAACTATCACTCTTGATAGTTTGTTACAAACTCCAGGGCGGGACCAATATCTGACAGTGTTGTCTCCAGTGCCGGCACCAAATACAACTTGGTAAGTAAACATTTTTACTTTTTAATTTATTATTTATAATTAATTATTAAAAATTTATTAATATTAATATGAAATTTAATTTTTTTATATAATAAAAATATTAGATTTGACCACGACAACGGAGCTATCACCCATCAAATTTCAAAGATTTTAAAAAATAAATTTGACGGCTCCTACTACAGTTGGACGGTCGTACCTACTGAAAGGTAGGAAAAATATTTCATCGAATTTGTAGTAAGTAAATTTTTTTTATTTTGTATTTTTTAAATTTTATTTATTTTATAAAATATAAAATTTACTTATGAATATTGTATTATTTAATTCAAAGCAATCGTACACTTGTGATCCTATAGTCATCCCGGTGGTACGAAAGGAGTTCGATACCGTCTGCGTAAGACGGATGAAAAGGATGGTGAGCACGGTTTATACAACCAGCAAACGTCCCTGGTGGATTTTCCCGAGTATGTTCAAAATTATGATAGATTATTGGGGAACAGAAACGTCTAACGCTAGGAATAGCAAATCCTCTAATAACCGCAACTCCTCTCGGGACAACATCCTACATCCAAATCCAACAGAAAAGGGTAAGTAATTTCAGTTATTTAAATTTAATTAAAAATTTTATTACTATTTAATTAAAATTTGTTTCAATATATGTTTAGAAAAATAATTTGGGACGACCTGTCTCAATAGGTGAGGTCTTTGAAAAGACACAAACTAGACCGGATGGTTCGTATGTAGATTTGAAAGCAAAACAAATCTGTGAAGCATACAAACGTAACATCCAATAGAAGATGGCGATCGTGGAGGTCGATCCAACAAAAACGTCTGACGGTACTTCCCATCCAATTGAGCTTACTCCAGAAGATAAGAATGAGATCTTCATTCAGATAACATTTTTTTTTTAATTTTTTTAATTTTTTTATTTAAATTAAATTATTTATATTTATTCTAATTATTTGATTTAATATTTTATTTTTATTTTAATTGTTTTGTAGTTTTCCGTTGCGGATGACCGAGGTTGTCTTTAGGGACTCGGTAGCCTGAACCGCATGCACGGGTCGGGTAGGCGTAGTGGGTTGCAATCCACTACCGCCTACTACGTTATGCTTCAAGACCAACTTCTAGCCGCGCAGGGCAAAATCGAATAAAAAAAACGCAATCAACGTGCGTAATGAAAAACAAATGCGCTTATTGTACAACAAAATGCGCAGATGATGAAAGCAAATCGGAAGATGCAAGAAGAGCATAAAAAACCAAAAGAAGATATGCAATTTACAGATGCTCCTCGAGTATTTTCCACGGATGTATCCCGCATTTGTATCCTTTATACGGGATAACGATTGGCCAGGTGAACCGTCGACGGCTCCGACCCCATTCTCGCCTTCGGATTTTCAATTCCCATCGCCGGAGAATTAGTTTTATTGTTTTTTATTTTGTAAATTGAATTTTAATTAATAAAATTATTTTTTTAATTTTAATTTCTTTTTATTTTATAAAATAATTAATTAATAATTTAATTATTAATTACTTATATTAATATTATAGATTATAAAATAATTAATTTAAACAAAATATTTTATGTTTAATATTATATATTATATTTATTACTAATTAATAAATAATATTAATAATAATTAATGTTTTTAAAAATAATAATTAATTAAAATATTTTGAAATTAAAATTAAAAAATTACAATTTTTTAATAATAATTTCTAATTTTAATTTCAAAATATTTTAATTAATTATTCTTTTTTTTTAAATCTAATTCTGTCGTAGTCGCAAATGAGTCCCAAATCAGTCTTAATTTTTTGGGATTGATTGGGACTACATAATTTTTTTTCGAATATTTTATAATCACTCGCAATTATTTGTGAGTGATTTGCGACTGAGTATAATATGTAGTCGCAAATCAATCACTAAAGTTTGTGACTGATTTGCGACTATATGAACCACTGTAGTCGCAAATCAGTCACAAAATTTAGTGACTGATTTGCGACTGAGTATAATATGTAGTCTCAAATCAGTAACTAAATTTTGTGACTGATTTCCAACCACATGAACCATTGTACTTGCAAATCAGTCATTAAATTTTGTGTCTGATTTGCAACCACATGAACCACTGTAGTCGCAAATCGATCACAAAATTTTGTGACTCATTTGTGACTACGGGTTTTGCAACCACATACGTAGTCGCAAAGTATTGGCAAAATTTGTTACTGAATAGTAGTCGCAAAGTAGTCGCAAAGTATTCGCAAACGTAGTCACCAATGATTAGTCGCAAATTGTACCACTATTACCGTGGTCGCAAATCACTCGCAAAATTGCGACTGATTTGCGGCTACTTATATTTGCGACTAAGAATTTGTGACTACTCTACGTTGTCGCAAATTCGTTGTTTTCTTGTAGTGTCTAGTTAAAAACGAGATAGTACGAGGAGTATCCAAAATCAAGGAAGAATATCGTACGATTTATGGACTATGAAACAAGGGAAAACAAGTCAAAGTTCAACATAAGGTCTCTAACGTTCAAACCAAAGTAGTATTCGAGTTAGTTCACATGGATTTGATGGGGCCAATGCAAGTTGAAAGTTTGGGTGGTAAAAAGTATGTTTTTGTGCTTGTGGATGATTACTCCAGGTTCACATGGGTTCGCTTTATTCGTGAAAAATCAGAAACAGTAGACAATTTTAAGATATGGGCACTCGAGTTGATAAATGAAAAGGGAAGAATCAAAAG
>JAEVFF010001827.1:0-21300 GCA_018901945.1 Pugionium dolabratum
GGGTAGTATGGATTTCATTGAGAAACATTTCAGGAGGGAAGAAAAGGAGCAATATGCGGACGTGAAAGAAAAACTCAAGGGAACGAGACCTTTCCAAGATAGATTAAAGATGGCAGTCCTATATTTTTTTCGAGCATAATTATAGGACATACCAAGATGGTAGAAGATACACCTTCCATCAAGCCATTCTTTCAAAGATTCGTCGATGATCTTCAATTGTGTAAGACCTTTCCATGGGGTAGGTTATCTTTTGATCACATTATGCGAGAAATCTCGAATACGATGGATCATTTTCGAGTGTTTGTTGAGGTTTTTCAATGGAAAATTCCTATTTTTTGTATGCCTTTGGAGGTAAAACTGATTTGAAATATTTCTAAGTTTTACTATTTTTACAATGGAAGCTAATAATATTTTTGTGTGCAGATTCTAGCGTTTGAGGCAATTCCAACACTTAGAAAGAATTCCGAGAAGATGTTTTAGACGCAGATAGTATGTGTCCTAGGATGTGCAAGACCAAGTTCAAACCCAATTCAATGAGAGGTTTTACTCTTGATGAGATTGTTGAGTATGGTTTAACATCTAAACCAAAGCGTAGTAAACCAGAGATTCATGACTTAAATTGAATTGGTGGTTTAGTGTTGGTTTAGGAAAATATACTCAATCGTGGAAGGGAGTATATAATTCTTCTTCTTGAGAGGTTTGGAATTTACAGTCTGTTTTGTTAATGGCGATATCATGCAACCAAACAAGAAGATGAAGGTTTAAGGGATTCTTGGTCTGATTCAAGATGTCTTGGTTCTTATCTTTGTCTTGTTCATATTGTTGTAATTGATAGTGTAAATCAAGATGTGTGAATTAGCTTGATTGGATTGTACGATTCATCGGAAATGAGTGGATTCCGGGTATAATCCCGGCCAGATATAGGGTTGTTGTTTAATACACCCGAACGGGATAAATCTCTTGTGTTGATAGATTTGAGTCGAATTCAATCTTAGTTGTGATCTAGTGGATATAGTAACTTAAATTACCGAGCCCAATCTTTAATATTGTTGGAAAAAAGAGAGATTCAATCGCAACAGAGATAAATGAAACACTTGGTAATAGTAAGGTTAGTTATTTGTAGTGTTACTAATTTATGGATGTTATATTTTAAACTGAATTTCATGTTTATATTCATAGGACATTGAGAATATTTTGGTCCCATCCCCTGATGAAGAATCCCTGATGGCTCGAATCTTTAAAAAACATGACGTTGATGATGATGATGATGTCGTTATCCGAAGTTGGACGATGCGTCTCATTGAAGAAAAGAGGCCAATATTCTTCGACAATATGTACAACCAAGATGTGGCTTCCCAAGTAGACGATGAACATGATAATGCGCCCCTTGCTAAACAATTGGAGAATGTGCCTCCCACTAGATTTGCAGCCCCTAAAGGAATGGAGAATGTGCCTCCCACTAGATTTGCAGCCCCTAAAGGAATGGAGAATGCGCCCCTTGGTGGATTGGTAGAGCTTGTACATCGCATGAATATAGGTTTAATGGCTTGAACACAAGAATCGTATTCGTAGAAGAATACATGAAAGAGCAATTATATGCAAGGAGATTTTATGAGGATATAGATTAGCTGGTGTTATAGAGCAAAAGAAGGTAATAGTAGGTATTCTTAATTGTTTAACACTAGGTAACACTTAATAACACTTAGTGTAATTGTATTTGGATTTTAAGGTTCGAAAGATAAGAATGGAGAAGGTAGAGGAGGAAAGTGTTAAAAGCTTGGAGAAAAGTCAATTGCAAGAGGAAGATCCCGGCATTGATACGAAAATAGTAAAGTTGTTATTCTTATGCATGATAAATTGAGAAAGTAATATTCGGTAATACTTAGTATAACTGCTATTTTACAGGGTTGGAATGATGAAGGACATGGAAAATACCAACCAAGTGAGCCTCCAATCAAACTCCAAACCGAGTTCCAAGTTGAGCATCAAACCGAGCCCTAAATTGAACCTAAAACTATACCCCAAATTAAGCATCAAACCGAACCTCAAATTTAGCAACAAACCAAACCCCAAATTTAGCACCAACCGATCCCCAAATTAAGCAAGCCCCAATTTGAACCTGAAACGGACCACCAAATCGAGACCCAATCTGAATCTGAACCTCCAGCTCAACCACGAACCGAGTCCATTGTTTATACGAAGAGGAAAAAAATATTTCCGTTTTAGTGAAGAAGTGAAGACTCTTTTTACAAGGTGGCCAAACCGAAAGAAAAATGATGACGGAACACTAGATAATTGACTTATGTTGATTTCTGTATTTGAATATGTAAAACTGTATTTATTGGTGTATGTCTTTGAATTCGTAAAACTGGTATTATTAGGTAGAACTGTGATTGTTCACTTCGTATTTTAAATTTGTATTATTGGTAATACTAGGTAAAATCAAGTTTTTTTGTTATGTATTTGAATTAAAAAATTTATAATATTAGGTAAAACTATCTTCGTTATTTTTGAGAAACTTATGATAGAAATCCTACAATAAAAAGAAAACATAGAACTTACGGTCCAAATTAACAAATGCTCTACTTAAGATAGCATAACCAACACAATTAACTTGTCTTTTCTACCTAAAAATAGAAAATTATCACAACAAACAGGAATACACCCGCAATTAACGCCTTAAGCTTCACAATCTCATCAACATTGCTCTGAATCTGCACACGTATTGTCTCCAATGTGGTATCACATGCACATGTCTTCTGCAACCCTCTAATTCCTATTTCATCCCACTATTTTTGAATGTGATAGCTAGGAACCTATAAATAAAGCTTGTGATAAAAATGTAATACGTCAAATAAGAAAGTTATCAACATGGGACTCGTGTAGAACCCTAACCCAGTTTTCAGATTTACTCGGATTAGACTTACGATTTTATTTGGAATTTTTTTCGCGTTTGAGGTTCGGTTAGTCTGTTTTCGCATGAGCAAGGGTTGAGTTAAACAGAAATTTGTATTAATAAATCGATTCTAGTACAATTGAACGTTTACTAATAAGCTATTACAATTTACTAGATCGATCTACCCAACCCTACCATCCCTTCTTCCATAGCTTTGTCTCGCGGCCAGATCAGACATCTCGACCAACACCACGGTTAGTCTCATAACCTGCGTCCAAAAATGGAGGCATAAGCAACATAATTGCTTAGTGAGAATGGTCATTCCGTCTCACCAGGCCAAAGTCATGAATCGATCCAAACATCGAATCTCTGTCTAAGTACTTATCAGAAACAGAACCATCACGTGCAATTCACCGACGTCTATTGACAAGTCCTCCCAAAATCAGGCAAGCCTTGGCAAGCATCACATCCCCAAGCACATAACCGATCTAGACTGTCGAGTCGGGTAGGTCGAATTCACGGATAGCCAACAGAGCGATCATGACTAGCACATGATCAATCAGGCAACAGACTATCAATTCTAGTAAGAAACGACCCTAACTTAGGCCACAATCACGCACTAGCCTTAGATTTCTCGGAAATAAGGTAATCTGACACCTCTTGCGCTGAAATTTCCCAAACAGCTCGCCCAAACTCGATCACAGTCACACAGACTCGACCACGGCTCGTACAGACTCGATCATAGTTCGTACAGACTCGACCACGGTCACATAGACTCGGCACCTTCTTTCCCTCTTGGGATTTCACTCACAATTTCTCTACCTTTCTGAGTTCTCTCGCGCGAAAGGAGTGAATGAGAGGGTGCGGGTTCTATTTATAGAACTCTCGGATAATTGCCCGAGTAACCGTTCCTGTGTCTCGACCAAGCGTTCGGGACAGGGTAACCGCTCCCACGCATCTGGTCGAGTAACCGTTCCCGTGTCTCGACCAAGCGTTCAGACCGGGTAACCGTTCCCATGCATCGGGCCAAATAACCATTCCCGTCCCTCGCCCACATGATCGGGTCCAGGTAACCATTCCCGTGTATTGGGCCGAGTAACCGTTCCTGCGCCTCGCCCAAGCGCTCGGGTCCAGGTAACCATTCCCGTGCATTGGGCCGAGTAACCGTTCCCACGCCTCGTGATACAAGCCTTGATTCAAGGATGTATGCGCGTGGGCTGTTTGTAGAAGATTAGGTGAGAAACTCAACCTTAGGCTTCTGGATAGGGGTTTCTGGTTGGTAAACGATGGAAGGGTGAAGTGAACCACACGAGGGGTGATGAACCTCGTGATAAATCACAAACTTAGAGCTAGGAGGGCTGGTCTCAACTAGGTTCTAAGCGCACAAGTCTCTCTTGAGAGAAAGCTCGTAGGGAAAAAGTTCTACTTTATTAATAATCAAAAAGGTTGTCGAACTACAATGCTGGAAGGAGCCTTATTAATATGCTCGACAGCTTGACCTTCTAGGGTCGACTCAAAAAAAGAAAAGGAAAGTTTACAAAAGTGCACAAAAGGAAAAGATACAAAAGTGTATAACCGAAAAAGGACCTATTTCTAAAATGTTTTTGACTCAATAAAAGTAAATATTCTAGATCCTACCCTGCAAAACAGAAAGAGGCAAATATTCTTATTGAAAACTTACCTTAACTTACCTCATGGCCAAGAAATGGAAGGTGGCGTCCTTGTGGCATGCACGCGCCTTGCTCCTAGTCTTCGACTTGGAGTAGGGTTAAAAACCTTTGGGCCCTGACCTCTCTTGCCACTAAAGCCCAAGTCTCTGATGTTCTTTGTGTTGTTGAGAAGCCTTTGGACTCTAATTTGCTCTTCTGGCCCATTGTCCTTAGCTGCTCTTCCTCTAGAAGCTTGTCGACCCATAAGCTTAATTTGTGGAAGAGTGCTCTTGATCTGCTTCTTGTCATTGCTCCTGGAGGTACCACTGGTGTAGATACTTCCTCTAAGTGCATGTCCTGGAGCTGTAGCTCATTTGGTCCGAGTCCTCTTGTGTAGAAGTGGAAGTGTGCGTGTACTCGGCTGGATGGCCTGTACCGGCTGGATTGTGCGCGGGACTGGCCGGAATGACTTCAGGACCGGCCAAGTTGATCCCGGAGTCGGCGGTGTCATCAGGGGGACCGGCGGTGTCATTCACGTCCCCACCAAGGGTGCCGGAAGCTTGGGCCTCTCCGCCGGCGATGTTGACCGGTCTGGTCCTATAGGTCGAGGGTCCGGCGGTACTGTCTGGTTCGGCAGGCGCGCCAGATGGTCCTGCTGTCTCGGGCAAGCTTCCTGGTCGGCCAGTCTGGTCTCCTGGCTGGATGTACGACCTGATGTCCTCATCACAAGTCACGGCCGTACCGCTTGTGAGATTAATACTCATTATTACATCAAGATCCATGCCTTAGAGCTGGCTGGTCAGTTGGTCTGAGGCTTCCATTGCGTTCCTCGTGCTCGCCATCTTGCCGCTTGATCCGGCCATGTCACCCATGATATTACTCGGGCCAGCCATGTCGCCCATGTCACTACTCGGGCCAGCCATGTTTCCAATTGGGATGGTCGTGTCGAGCAGGTCTTCTGGTCGGCAATCTTTTTGGTCAAGTCCTTCTGGCCGGCTATTTGATCTGGTGCCCTCATCAGGCCGGGTGATGCACGATCGGGCATGGGCGATCAGCTGGATGGCCAATCGCATGGGAAGGGATTTGGATCGGCATTTGCTCGGCAGGCTGGGCATATACCGCGGGTGCTGCATGATCAGGAATGGGCAGCATGTATTTTATTTAGCACCTTTTTCGTGTATTTTTAGCATTTTTGGCATTCTATCTGCTCATTTATATTCATTGGCTTTTGGTATTGCATTCTATAGGTTAGTGCATGCATTTCTGCATCTTGCATTCCTTCTAGATGATTTCAGGCATAACGAGAAGTTAGGCAGGATCTAACAATAAAAAAATGGCCAAGGTGTCTCTTGGAAGGCAAGGAATCTGCTGTCGCACGGTCCCGGCAGGGAGATCTCAGCCGACTAGGAACGCCCATGCTCGATCGCGCACCACCCGGCCAGACGTTCCCAGACCTGCCCATGTCTGCCCATATCTGCCGATGTCAAGCCACACACTTTCCTAGACCTGTCCAGACCTCCCAAGCACATTCTGCACATACCTACGGAGCACATCCTCCCGAGCGCATCCTGCCTGAACCTGCCCAGACGTCCCGAGCCACACACCTGCCTAAACTAACATCCTGCCCACCACGAGATCGGCCATCAGGTCGATCTCAGCCTGGCCGGTCTGAAGAATCCTTCCTGCCCATCATGAGATCGGCCATCTGGCCGATCTCAGCCTGGCTGATCTCAAACCTAAACAATACCCACCACCAGATCGTCCATGAGGCCAATCTCACCATGGCCAATCTCAAGCTAACACCTCTGCTCATCGCAAGATCATCCTCGAGCCCAATCTCACCATGGCCAATGTCAAATAAACCTGAGCCAACTCTCTGGTCAATCTCAAGAATTCTTCATGCTCATCACGAGACCGGCCATCAGGCCAATCTCACCATGGCCGATTTCAAGCCAACTCCCTGCCCAAACTGGCCGATCGCAAGCCAACTCCCTGCCAGTCTGGCCGATCTCAACCCCACTCCCTGCCCAGCCTGGCCGATCTCAAGCCAACTCTGATGAGGACATCAATACTAGCTCACTAGAAGCTGAGGAAGAGCCCATTAATATACCTATTATGAGACAAGCTCTAAGAACAAGATCAGGCACAAGAAACCTTAGTAAGATGTTCAACAAGTCTGTCGAGAGTCTCATAACAATCATAGAAGATGGAGGATTCCATGAGGCTGAACTTACTAAAGAATTACAAGAAGGAGACTATGAACAACTAAAGACTACCACATTTTCACTCCTTCCAGTTTTACAAGGCTTCAGAGATACAACCTTGTTCATCATTGCTAAACAAACTTTTAAGAAGGCATTATAAGAGACCAAGGTGCGTATTTAAAATTCTTATGTTTGAATTAACAAGTTTATTTGCTTGTTTTTGCATGAATGTGGCTGTTAAGTTTAAGAGTCTTTTATTTGTCATTAGGTCCTAATGTCTTGTTGTTATTTTTGCTTTAGTCCTTTCATTATAATTTATTTTCAGCCCTAGAAGGCACCTGCTGCTGGACTAGTATATAAAGTCCTATCTCAGCATGTAATCACTTAAGTTTTATGAAATAAACCTAGTTTTTCTTCCTTTGAAAGGAGCTGACGCCTCCAGCCTTCTTGTGTGAGAATCCTTGAAGCTTGAGTGCTCTAGACTTATCACAGACCTTCCATAATCTGTGTGGCGTCTCTCGATCCACCTCTCTACTCAATCCTCACTTAGATCCTTCAGAAAGTGCTCTACAGCCAGCTGAAGGGTCACCATCAACCCATCACTCTTGAGTCTCTAGAAAGTGCTGTACAGCCAGCTAGAGTCTCTCCAGCAGTTCCCCTTGCTCGAACAAGTCCTCTTGTTCATGCATCATCTGGTATCAGAGCTTAATCGCTCCTATTCAGGTTTATCTACCCCCATTTTCGTTTTTTTACTCTGTCATTGCTTTGTTAACTTGCTGTCCATCAGCATCTCTTCATAAAACCCATAAAAATCGAACCCCAATCTGTTGTTTTTGTGTGTTAGAAACCAGTAACATCCTTAGTTGTTGATGGCTTGTGCTTCTGCAACTAGATCTGTCGATTTTCAGTTGTGTTGATTGTGTCTATTCGACTTCCTTGCTGCTGCAACTAGATCTGTCAATTTTTAGTTGTTTTTGATTGTGTCTATTTGACTTCCTTTGCTGCTGCAACTAGATTTGTCGATTTTCAGTTGTTTTGATTGTGTCTATTCGACTTCCTTTGCTGCTGCAACTAGTTCTGTCCATTTTAAGTTGGTTTTGATTGTGTGTATTCGACTTCTTTTGCAATTGATGTGTTTGTTTAGTGTGAGACAGATTGTGTGACTATGGGAGAACCAGTAGATGTGAATGTTGCTCAGATGCTTGCTGCTATTCAGATTCAACTTCAGAACCTAGGAGATCGCATGACAAGAATAGAACAACCACCACCAATTCGCAGAAATCCTATCAGAAATGCGAATGCCCAACGTGTGAATCATGAGGAGGATGAAATAGCTGACTTAGAAGATGATTTTCCACCAAAACCTGATCATAATCATAGACCAAGAAGACAATATCAACGTGACAGAGATAGAGTAGAAGAATCTTGACATGGAAACAGAGACGTAAAGCTCATAGCACCAACCTTTGCTGGAAAGGTTAATCCAGATGCCTACCTTGATTGGGAAAGGCATATGGAATACATATTTGAGTATTACAACTACTCAAATCAGAGAAAAGTGTCTCTAGCAGCTGCTCAACTCACTGAAAGCGCTCTAGCTTGGTGGGACAGAGATGTGTCTGAAAGAAGAAGACATAGACATGGTCAGATCACTACTTGGGAAGACATGAGGTTCCAACTAAGGAGGAGATATGTCCCTGCATACTGCAGAGAGTTGCAGAAGAAATTTAGAAAACTAACTCAAGGTTCTAAATCTGTTGAATAATACTTTGATGAGTTTGAAATGCTTAGAAACAGGTTGGAGATTGAAGATTCAGAAGAAACTTTGATGGCTTAATTCCTAGATGGTCTGCAAGATCGAATTGCTAGAAAAGTGGAGAGACAAACCTATCATGATCTGGGCGAGTTGCTGCATCTTGCGGTTCAGGCCGAGCAGCACATAAAAAGGAAGATTATCTCAGCAAATCGTAGCAAGTCTACCTGGAATTAACAACCTCAAAAGGCTCTGGATTTTTGGAAAGACCATCGACATAGAATCCAGATCAAGAAATCCATTGCTGAAACGTCTAAAAACAATAAACCAGAGCAAGGTAAAACTCCAACTCAAAGATCTCGTGACATAACCTGTTTTAAATGTCAGGGAAAAGGCTATTATGCAAGAGAATGCCCAAACCAGAGAGTTATGATCCTTAAATCAAATGGCGAATATGAGTCTCAAGATGAAGACGAGTAGAAACCAAAAAACTCTGAGGAAGAAGTTGTGGACTATCCTGATACCAGAGAGGTTCTAGTTACAAGGAGATCCCTCAGTGCTCTTTTTGAACCATAAACTATACAAAGAAAAAACATTTTCCATTCGCGGTGCACAATATATATACTCTAAGGTATGTAGCTTGATCATAGATGGTGGTTCTTGTACTAACGTAGCCAGCAAGTATTTGGTTGATAAGCTAGGGTTACAAAAGACAAGCATCCTTGACCATACAAGCTCAAATGGCTGAACAATGAAACTGAGCTAAAAATCGCAGAACAAGTCACCATACCATTCAGCATAGGCAAGTATGCAAATCAAGTTGTATGTGATGTGGTCCCTATGCAAGCTGGACATCTACTTCTAGGTCGTCCATGAAAATTTGACAAAGAAGCATTACACAATGGACGCACCAATCACTATACCTTCATGCACAATAACAAGAAACATAGCTTAGCACCTTTAACTCCACAGGAAGTGCATGAGATGCAACAAACTATGTCTAAAGGAGAAAAGCTAAATAAAACTAACCTTTATGTAACACCTACCACTATTTTGAAATCTCTTGATTCTAAAGAAGAGGTGCTACTAATGATCTTTAAAGAAGTGTTGTTTTCAGGACAAGAAAAGGAGGAACTCCCTGCTGCTGTTCTAGAGCTTCTTGACAAATTCACTGATGTTTTTCCAGAAGAGATACCACCAGGATTGCCACCTATAAGAGGAACCGAGCATCAGATTGATCTTGTTCCTGGAGCACCATTGCCAAACCGATCTGCCTATAGAGTGAATCCAGAAGAAGCAAAGGAGTTGGAAAAACAAGTACAAGACCTAATGTCTAAGGGCTATATCCGAGAAAGTCTAAGCCCATGTGCTGTTCCTGTTCTTCTAGTGCCTAAGAAATATGGAACTTGGAGAATGTGTGTTGATTGTAGAGCAATCAACAATATCACTGTCAAATACCGACATCCAATTCCAAGACTTGATGACATGCTAGATGAACTCAATGGAGCAACTATCTTCTCACAAATTGATCTAAGAAGTGGATATCATCAGGTGAGAATGAAAAAAGGTGATGAATGGAAGACAACGTTTAAAACCAAACAAGGATTGTATGAATGGCTAGTCATGCCATTTGGACTCACAAACGCTCCAAGTACTTTCATGAGACTCATGAATCACGTCCTAAGAGCATTTATCTGTAAGTTCGTAGTAGTTTATTTTGATGACATTCTAATCTATAGCTCTAATATTGAAGATCACTTACAACATCTTGAGCAGGTACTTGAAACGCTTAAGGCTGAAAACCTTAATGCGAACCTTAAGAAATGTACTTTCTGCACTGATCAAGTTGTATTCCTAGGATTTGTTATAAGTTCTCAGGGCTTAAAGGTCGATGAAGAAAAGATCAAAGCAATTCAAGATTGGCCAACCCCAACAACAATCGGACATGTGAGGAGTTTCCATGGATTGGCTAGTTTCTATAGAAGATTTTTCAAAGACTTTAGTACTGTTGCTGCACCCCTCACTTCAGTAATTAAGAAGAATGTGGAGTTCAAATGGGGACCAGCACAAGAGAAGGCATTCAACAAGCTGAAAGATAGCCTCACACATGCGCCTGTTTTGGTACTTCCTAACTTTGATAAAACCTTTGAAATTGAATGTGATGCTTCTGGAACAGGTATAGGAGCTGTCCTAATGCAAGGAGGAAAACCTAGTGGAGAAACTTAGTGGAGAAACTTAGTGGAGCTTCACTTAACTATCCCACATATGATAAGGAGCTCTATGCTTTGGTAAGGTCTCTTGAAACTTGGCAACATTACCTACTGTCAAAGGAGTTTGTTATTCATACAGATCATGAGACGCTCAAGCACTTAAGAGAACAAACTAAGCTTAAGAAGAGGCATGCAAAGTGGCTTGAGTTTGTGGAGACTTTTCTCTATGTGATCAAATATAAGAAAGGTAAAGATAACGTTGTGGCTGATGCTTTATCAAGGAGACATGCTCTCATCAGCACAATGGAAGCTAAGATTATGGGATTTGAACACATCAAGGCAATGTATGAAACTGATCCAGATTTTCAAGAACTGTTTAAGGAGACCAACAAGGCTGCATCTGGTATGTTTTATCAACATGATGGATTTTTGTTTAAGGAAAAGCGTCTTTGTATTCTTCAGGGATCAATGAGAGAACTATTGATTGGAGAAGCTCATGGAGGAGGACTCATGGGTCATTTTGGCCGAGATAAGACATTGAGTGTACTTATGGAACATTTCTACTGGCCACATCTAAAATGTTGAAAGATTCAGTGCTAAGTGCATCACTTGCTTGAAAGCAAAATCCAGGTCACACCCCTATGGTTGTTATATGCCTTCGCCCATTCCTAACCTACCTTGGGTAGATAATATCTCTATGGACTTTGTCTTAGGTCTGCCGAAAATCAACCAAAAGGATTCTATCTTTGTAGTTGTAGACAGGTTCTCAAAGATGGCTCATTTTATACCATGTAACAAGACTAATGATGCTACACAAATAGCTGATCTTTTTTTAAAAGAAGTAGTGCGCCAACATGGAGTTCCCAGAACAATCGTTTCAGATCGTGACACCAAATTTCTAAGTCATTTATGGAAGACATTATGGAAAAATTTGGGAACTAAGCTGCTCTTCTCAACTACTTGCCACCCACAGACCGATGGTCAAACAGAGGTAGTAAACCGAACTCTTTCAACATTGTTGAGAGCCACGGTCGGTAAGAATCTAAGAAACTGGTTGTCTTGCTTACCTTACATTGAGTTTGCTTATAATCATGCTAAACATTCAGCAACTAAACTTTCTCCTTTTGAAGTGGTTTATGGATTTACTCCTACTACCCCACTGGATCTTATACCTTTACCTCAAGATGTTATGTCTAGTGAAGGAGAAACCAGGGCAGATTATGTTAAGAAGATTCATCAAAAGGTCAAGGAAAACTTGGAAAAGTGAACCGAGCAGTACAAAAGAAATGCAGATAAACACCGAAAAGACATATCATTTGAACCTGGAGATTCGGTATGGCTGCACATGAGACATGAAAGATTCCCCAACCAAAGGAAATCCAAGCTTTCCCCATGATGCGAACCTCCCAAGGAATGCACTTCTGGATGCGGTTGAGATAGGCTTTGCAACAGAATGAATCGAAATTCAATCTGTTCAAAGGTTGTGGATTGAAGGGTCACACAGTAGCTGCGAAAAGACTACTGATTTACCTAAGATAGTAGCTTAGATATTACACACTAAGGCTACTAAATGTTGACTGAAGGATATTACACCCCAACAATCAGATTAAGAAGAGAATCACTCTCAATCTTAAGAAAAGAAGCTGTTTTTATTTGAAAAGTTGAATGATCAAGTTTACAACTGAAAGCCCCTATTTATACTATAAGGGAACGTAATATGAGGAGCCTACAACATTAAATTGGTTACAATTACAAGGGAAGACTTGACCAAAGACCTTGACCAAAGACCTTGACTTCATTAACTCTTATTTTGACTATGAATGTAGACACTTTCCCCCCCTTTCATGACGCCAATTTTGAGCATTTTTAATTGAACTCCTTTTGATTTTAAACAACAAATTGGGCTGGTTGTAATGTGATTCATTTGCCTCATTAAAAATCTTACCAAGAAAACCCAATGGGAGAAAACTTGGATAAGGGAAAAAGAGTACAAATGGATCACATACCCATTTGTATGCTGTCTTGAGCTTGTACTAAAATCAGAGTGCATTTAGGCACTTCTCCATTCAAGCTCAAGTGAATTTGTTGTGCATTCTCCTTGTTGAGCATATTGACATAGGAAAATCAAATAAGACCTATCTTGACCTACAAGGCAAGTGTGAGCACAAAAATTCAGTTTGAATAACAAGGGAAATGAAAAAGGAGGGAGTTATTATTAACCACATGGTTAAAATGGTTAAATAGCTACCTTGGGAGAAGAATCAAGGTGAAAATGACATGTCCATGCTGCACACAGTCTTGGTAACCACACCAAACAGTCATGCCTGCTGCACACAGTCTTGGTAACCACACCAAACAGTCATGCCTGCTGCACATAGTCTTGGTAACCACACCAAACAGTCATGCCTGCTGCACACAGTCTTGGTAACCACACCAAACAGTCATGCCTGCTGTCTCCTCTCTTCTCATTGGTTGTTGACAGGCTCCTCCTCTATTCAAACTCATCCACAAGTTTGAATTCGTTTTTTCTTTTGTGTTCACATTGTAAATCCTCTATAAAAGGGCTGTAAAGACTCAATGTATGAAAATACTCTTAGGAGATTCTTCTCCATAAGTCTAAGTCATTTCTCATTTTCTCATAATTCTCTTTGAGTTTTCAGATTCAATTCTTCACATTTCTCCTCTATAATCTCAATATTCTTTCATGGTATCAGAGCATAAGATCATTCTCTTATTTTTTCTACTCAAATCTCTCAGTTTCTAATCTAAAATTCTGTCAAAAATCTCTCAGTCTTTAGACTAAAAACTCACGGTTTCATTCAACCATAAAATCTGCTTCCTTTGAGCTCTTCAAAGCCTAACAATGGAGGATACAGTTCAAATTAGTTCCAGCCTGAAACCTACGGTGATACCAGTAGTTCTCAAAGGCTTGAACTACACATTATGGTCAAGAACCATCAAGACAGCCATTTGTGGCAAAGGATTTTGGAATTACATCTTGGAGGATAATACTCCATCTATAGATGATCCAAAGGAGAAGAAGGATGAGGCAACAAGAAAAGAAGAAGCTAGGTTGTTCCAAGAAGATCAATCAGTCCTTGGATTCCTCCAAAATTCATTGGACCCATCCATTCTTGAAGCTTATTCACATTGTGAAACTGCCAAGTCTCTTTGGACACTCTCAAGAGGGTGTATGGGGATGTTTCAAACCTCAGCCGTGTGTATGAGGTTAAGAAGGCTCTCAATGATCTACACCAAGAGGATATGGAGTTCACAAAATCCTGGGCAAGTTCCAGTCAACATGGTCCGAGCTTGACATGTTGAGACCAAGTTCTATGGATCCAAAGGTGCTTAATGAAAGGAAGGAACAAGACAAGATATTTGGGCTCCCTCTCAACCTAAATCCAGCCTTTAAGGATGTGATTAAGTCCATCCTGAGAGAGCCAAAACTCCCTGATTTCGAAGAGGTGTGCTCACGGATTCAAAAGGAGCAAGGCAACATTGGTTTGTTGGGTGGTAAAGGAGAACTAGTCATGGCCAACAAAAGCGTGTTTAAGCAAGAGGATAGGAAGAGTGTGATGTGTGAGCATTGTAAGAGGAATGGCCACATCAAGGACAAGTGCTGGATACTTCATCTCATCTCAAGCCAAACCGGTTCAAGGATTCAAAGGCTAACATCTCTCAAATGGTTGCGACTGAACCGGCAAGTTCATCCAACCAAGGAGGGGAGCTAGCTATGAATGTATCCATGGAGTATGTTAAGAAGAGTGACTTGGAGGATCTCATCAAGCCCTATGCCTCAAAACTCTCCGGTATCACACTCTACTCCCATAAATTGCTTGATAAACCGGATCATAAGTTGGTAGTGGATTCAGGTGCTTCTCACCATATGATTAGCAATGCTAGGTTGTTAAAGAACATTGAACCATGTCTAGGACAAGTAACTATAGCTGATGGTAAGGTATTCCAATTGAAGGAACCGGAAAATTAAGACTATTTGACAAAGAAACTAATGCATTCTTTGTACCTAAATTTAAGTCTAATCTAGTTTCTGTCAAAAGGGCTACTAAAAACCTCAATTGCAATGTTACATTTGGGCCTAACAATGTTTACTTTCAGGATATTAAGAGTGGTAAGATACTTGGAGGTGGTGTAACTCAAAATGAGCTCTATGTTCTTGAAGACCCTCCAAGCAATTTGGATTCCTTAGCTTTCAAATCCTGTGTTTTTGCTAATAAAGATGTCTTATGGCATGCTAGATTAGGACATCCTCATGCTCGTTCTTTAAGCTTAATAATTCCTAATGTCGCTTATGATCACTCAGTTTGTGAGGCTTGTGTATCCTTGGCAAACATTGTCGTGTTGTTTTCCCTAAATCGTCTACAATTTATGAGCATTGCTTTGATTTAGTACATTCCGATGTTTGGACCTCACCTTACATGTCTAGAGATAGGAATAATACTTTGTGACCTTTATAGATGAGAAATCGAAATATACATGGGTTACATTACTTCCATCTAAAGATAGGGTTTATGAGGCATTTATAAACTTTCATAATTTTGTTACTAATCAATTCAATGCCAAGATCAAAGTGTTAAGATCAGATAATGGAGGGGAATACACAAGTCAAAGATTCAAAGCTCATCTAAACAAACATGAAATACTACATCAAACTAGCTGTCCACACACACCACAACAAAATGGAGTTGCTGAAAGGAAGAACCGACACTTAATGGAAGTCGCAAGANTTTATGCCCTAGTCCGAGCATTGGAGACTTGGCAGCATTACTTGTTGTCCAAGGAGTTTGTGATCAACACTGATCACGAGACTCTCAAACACCTCAGAGGGCAAACCAATCTCAAGAGGAGGCATGCCAGGTGGATAGAGTTCATATAGACCTTCCTGTACGTCATCAAGTACAAGAAGGGCAAAGACAATGTGTTAGCCGATGCACTATCAAGGAGGTGTTCCTTGATATCCACCATGGAGGCAAAGGTCTTAGGGTTCGAGCACATCAAGGACCTATATAAGGATGATCCTGACCTTGCTTAGAGCTACATGGAGTGTGCCACAGGAAGCCATGGCAAGTTCTACTTCCATGATTGGTTCTTGTTCCGAGAGAGAAGGCTATGCATACCACAAGGGTCGTTACGAGAGCTTATCATCCGATAATCTAGCATTAAGCACTTCTAGAAGCTCAAACATGCCTTGGACAAGGCGGGTCCATCCGTGCCTTCAAATGAACCGATTGGAGCCGTTTATGGCAAGTGAGATGGCCAACTGGTTTAATCACTTGCAAACCAAAACATGGCGTCCAGGAGATATTATTAAGGCCCTAAGGAAGCCCAAATAAACCTACCATGCACCAGCCACCAGAGGATCAGGCGAATCCCTTTCCTCCAAGACTTGCCATATATGGACCGAAGTGCATTTAATGTGTTCAGATTGCAATATCTCTATTCCTTGCAACTTGGGCACGTATTGAAGACTTTCCAAAGCATCCAGGATGTACCTAGACACATTACATTTGCCCCAAAGCTCTCAAGATACAAGCATATACACTTTCCTTGTTGGCCAAAGTAGACATTAATGGCCAACAACCATATATTTTATATTTATGATTTCCATTTCTCCTTTTTAGGTTTAGGACCATTGCTAGCAGCACTATATAAGCTCAGCACGACCTCATTGTAAAGATAGACCACCATTGAAATTAAATTTGAAAACAAAGTATTTTCTTCAAAGCCTTGTCTTTGAGTCTTGTTCTTGTTCTTTAGAAATAAAGTGTGTGATTCACTTCTTTTCTATTGAAGCCACGGCCAGGTTAGTTTGAGAGGTTCAAACTCTCTTGGTTCACCTTTGATCGTGTGATTCGATCAAAACCCCCTCCTTTTAGTTCCCTTGCCCGCTTAAGACAAGAGAGATTCTCGGTCTTGCGAGTCACGGCCGTACCGCTTGTGAGATTGATATTCAATCTTACATTAGAACTCCTTAGGTTGGGGAACCTCTCCTGCCGTAGGTGTAGCCACACCCAATCGTCTGGTTGAAATATCACCTCCATTCTTCCCTTGTTAGCATGAGTCACGTACTGCCCGGTCCTCTTCTCCAAGTTCTCTGCTACCTTCTGGTATAACTTCCTTATGAACTCTGCCTTGGATGCTCCATTGAGGTTGGTCATTTCTGCTGGTGGCAGTGGTGTTTGCTCCAATGGGGTGAGAGGGTTGAAGCCGTATACTACTTCAAATGGTGTCTTCTTGGTTGTTGAGTGCACGGCTCGGTAGTAAGCCAACTCTATGAATGGTAGGCACTCCACCCAAGTCTTGAGGTTCTTCCCTAGTGTAGTCCTGAGAAGAGTTTATAGTGCCCGGTTGACAACTTCCGTTTGGCGATCGGTTTGAGGATAACAGGTGGTAGAGAAGAGCAGCTTCGTGCCTAGCTTCCTCCAAAGGGTCCTCCAGAAATGGCTGAGGAACTTGATGTCCCTGTCTGACACGATGGTCCTTGGCACTCCATGAAGCCGTACTATCTCCCTGAAAAACAACTCGGCTGTTTGCGTGGCATCATTGAGATTGGCACACGGAATGAAGTGTGCCATCTTGGAGAATCTGTCCACCACTACAAAGATTGCATCTTTGTGGTTGATCTTGGGCAGTCCTAGAACGAAGTCCATTGATATATCCACCCATGGGTGCATCGGTATGGGCAGTGGGAGATACAACCCGTGAGGTTGCACTCGGGACTTCGCCTTCTTGCAAGTGATGCACCTTGCACAATGAGCTTCCACTGACCTTTTGACGTGTAGCCAGTAGAAGTGCTCCTTGACCACTGCTAGAGTCTTGTCGACACCAAAGTGGCCCATGAGTCCTCCTCCATGACCTTCCCGGATGATAAGCTCTCGTAGTGATCCTTGTGGTATGCACAGCCTTCTCTCTCAGAACAAGAATCCCTCATGGATGTAAAATTTGTCATGACTCCCTGTGCCACACTCCTTGTAGCTCTCAGCAAAGTCAGGATCATCCTTGTATAGGTCCTTGATGTGCTCGAATCCTAGGACATTTGCCTCCATGGTGGATATCAAGGCAAACCTCCTTGATAGTGCATCGGCTACCACATTGTATTTGCCCTTCTTGTACTTGATGACGTACGGGAAGGTCTCTATGAACTCCATCCACCTGGCATGTCTCCTCTTGAGATTGGTTTGCCCTCTGAGGTGTTTGAGAGTCTCATGATCAGTGTGGATCACAAACTCCTTGGACAGCAAGTAATGCTGCCAAGTCTCCAATGCTCGGACAAGGGCATAAAGCTCCTTGTTGTAAGTGGGGTAGTTCAGTGAGGCACCACCTAGCTTCTCACTGAAGTATGCCACTGGCTCCCTCCTTGGGTTAGCACTGCTCCTATGCCTATGCCAGAGGCATCACACTCCACTTTAAATGTCTTGTTGAAGTCGGGCAGGATTAGCACTGGTGCATGTGTAAGGCTGTCCTTCAAGGCCTGGAATGCCTTCTCCTGAGCTTCTCCCCAGCTGAATCCCACGTTCTTCTTCACTACGGCCGTCAATGGTGAGGCAATACTGCTGAAGTTGGGCACGAATCTCCTGTAGAAGCTGGCCAGTCCGTGGAAGCTCCTTACTTGGCTGATGTTGCCTGGTGTTGGCCATTCTTGTATGGCTCGAATCTTCTCTTCATCAACCTGTAGGCCCTGTGAACTTACAACAAAACCTAAAAAGACAAGTTTATCAGTACAAAAGATGCACTTCTTGAGATTGGCATAAAGCTCTTCTTGTCGAAGGGTTTTAAGTACCATCTCAAGATGTGTAAGGTGATCTCTTAAACACTTACTGTAAACTAAAATGTCGTCGAAATAAACTACAACAAACTTACTGATGTACGCCCTAAGAACTTGGTTCATAAGGCGCATGAAGGTGCTCGGGGCATTAGTCAAGCCGAATGGCATGACTGTCCACTCGTAGAGCCTTTGCTTGGTCTTGAAGGCGGTCTTCCACTCATCACCTTCCTTCATCCTGACCTGGTGGTATCCACTCTTAAGGTCTATCTTGGAGAAGACCGTGGCTCCACTCAGCTCATCTAGCATGTCATCCAGTCGTGGTATTGGATGCCTATACTTGACTGTGATGTTGTTGATTGCTCGGCAGTCCACGCACATGCGCCAAGTCCCATCCTTCTTGGGCACTAGTAGCACTGGTACGGCACATGGACTGAGGCTCTCTCGAACATATCTTTTCTCCAGGAGCTCCTTGACTTGCTTCTCAAGCTCCTTGGACTCCTCTGGACTCATCCGGTAGGCTGGCCAGTTGGGCAGGGCTGCTCCGGGCACTAGATCAATCTGGTGTTCTATGCCACGTAAAGGAGGCAAGCCTGCTGGTATCTCCTCTGGAAATACATCCTGGAACTTGTTGAGGAGAGCTGCTACTTCAGGAGGTAGCTCTACCTGTTCTTTTTCTACATTCAACACTTCTTTGAAAACCATTAGTAGCATTAGATCCTTCGAGGCTAAAGCTCTCCGGACATGACTTGGTTGAATAAGAAAATTAGATTTAAGGATACAAGCCTCACAAACTGAGTGATCATAAGCGACATTAGGAATTATTAAGCTTAAAGCACGAGCATGAGGATGTCCTAATCTAGCATGCCATAAGACATCTTTATAAGCAAAAACACAGGATTTGAAAGCTAAGGAATCCAAATTGCTTGGAGGGTCTTCAAGAACATAGAGCTCATCTTGAGTTACACCACCTCCAAGTATCTTACCACTCTTAATATCCTCAAAGTAAACATTGTTAGGCCCAAATGTAACATTGCAATTGAGGTCTTTAGTAGCCTTTTTGACAAAAACTAGATTAGACTTAAATTTAGGTACAAAGAATGCATTAGTTTCTTTGTCAAATAGTCTTAATTTTCCGGTTCCTTCAATTGGAATACCCTTACCATAAGCTATAGTTACTTGTCCTAGACATGGTTCAATGTTCTTTAACAACCTAGCATTGCTAATCATATGGTGAGAAGCACCTGAATCCACTCCCAACTTATGATCTGGTTTATCAAGCGATTTATGGGAGTAGAGTGTGATACCGGAGAGTTTTGAGGCATAGGCCTTGATGAGATCCTCCCAGTCACTCTTCTTAACATACTCCATGGATACATTCATAGCTAGCTCCCCTCCTTGGTTGGATGAACTTGCCGGTTCAGTCGCAACCATTTGAGAGATGTTAGCCTTTGAATCCTTGAACGGGTTTGGCTTGAGATGAGGATGAAGTATCCAGCACTTGTCCTTGATGTGGCCATTCCTCTTACAATGCTCACACATCACACTCTTCCTATCCTCTTGCTTAAACACGCTTTTGTTGGCCATGACTAGTTCTCCTTTACCACCAAACAAACCAATGTTGCCTTGCTCACTTTGAATCCGTGAGCACACCTCTTCGAAATCAGGGAGTTTTGGCTCTCTCAGGATGGACTTAATCACATCCTTAAAGGCTGGATTTAGGTTGAGAAGGAGCCCAAATATCTTTTCTTGTTCCTTCCTTTCATTAAGCACCTTTGGATCCATAGAATTTGGTCTCAACATGTCAAGCTCGGACCATGTTGACTGGAACTTGCCCAGGAATTTTGTGAACTCCATATCCTCTTGGTGTAGATCATTGAGAGCCTTCTTAAACTCATACACACGGCTGAGGTTTGAAACATCCCCATACACCCTCTTGAGAGTGTCCCAAAGAGACTTGGCAGTTTCACAATGTGAATAAGCTTCAAGAATGGATGGGTCCAATGAATTTTGGAGGAATCCAAGGACTGATTGATCTTCTTGGAACCATATAGCTTCTTCTTTTCTTGTTGCCTCATCCTTCTTCTCCTTTGGATCATCTATAGATGGAGTATTATCCTCCAAGATGTGATTCCAAAGTCCTTTGCCACAAATGGCTGTTTTGATGGTTCTTGACCATAATGTGTAGTTCAAGCCTTTGAGAACTACTGCTATCACCGTAGGTTTCAGGCTGGAACTAATTTGAACTGTATCCTCCATTTTTAGGCTTTGAAGAGCTCAAAGGAAGCAGCTTTTATGGTTGAATGAAACCGTGAGTTTTTAGTCTAAAGACTGAGAGATTTTGACAGAATTTTAGATTAGAAACAGAGAGATTTGAGTAGAAAAGATAAGAGAATGATCTTATTCTCTGATACCATGTAAGAATATTGAGATTATAGAGGAGAAATGTGAAGAATTGAATCTGAAAACTCAAAGAGAAGTATGAGAAATGAGAAATGACTTAGACTTATGGAGAAGAATCT
This sequence comes from Pugionium dolabratum, assembly GCA_018901945.1. NCBI lineage: Eukaryota > Viridiplantae > Streptophyta > Magnoliopsida > Brassicales > Brassicaceae > Pugionium > Pugionium dolabratum. The sequence continues at coordinate 21,018 of JAEVFF010001827.1, forward strand.
CCTAAGAGTATATTATACATTGAGTCTTTACAGCCCTTTTATAGAGGATTTACAATGTGAACACAAAAGAAAACGAATCAAACTTGTGGATGAGTTTGAATAGAGGAGGAGCCTGTCAACAACCAATGAGAAGAGAGGAGACAGCATGGGCATGACTGTTTGGTGTGGTTGCCAAGACTGTGTGCAGCATGGGCATGACTGTTTGGGGTGGTTGCCAAGACTGTGTGCAGCATGGGCATGACTGTTTGGTGTGGTTGCCAAGACTGTGTGCAGCATGGGCATG
>JAEVFF010001828.1:0-28474 GCA_018901945.1 Pugionium dolabratum
TCGACAACCTTTTTGATATTAATAAAGATAGAACTTTTTCCCCAACAAGTTTTCTCTCAAGAATCTTGTGCGCTTAGAATCTAGTTGAGACCACCCCTCCTAGCTCTAAGTTTGTGATTTATCACGAGGTTCATCACCCCTCGTGTGGTTCACTTCACCTTTCCATCGAAAACCAACCCAAAAACCCCTATCCAAGAAGTCTAAGGTCGAGTTTCTCACCTAAACTTCTCCAAACAGCCCACGCGCATACATCCTTGAATCAAGGCTTGTATCAATAGTCCTCCTCATATTGGGACTCATACTCTCCAGCTTCCGTAATCAACATGACCCGGTTGTTTGGGCACTCCCTTGAGATGTGTCCACGACCCCTACACTTGAAACAAGTGATGTCACGTGATCTTTTAGGGTTAGAGGACTTACTAGGCTCTCTCTGGTTATGGGTTTGCTCAGGAGGCTTGCTCTTGAATCGTGACTCGATCTCAATGCTCTTACGTTTTATGTGCTGCTCAGCCTGGACAGATAGGTGGAACAAGTCTTTGAAGTCATTGTAGATTTGCCTTTCCACCTTGCGGCTGATTCTTTCTTGGAGTCCATCCAAGAATTGTGCCATCAAAGCTTCCTCATCGTCATTGAGTTCCAGCCTGTTCCTTAGTCTCTCAAACTCTTCATAGTACTCCTCTACTGATCTGGTACCCTGCTTAAGAGTACGAAAACGTCGTTGCAAGTCTCTATGAAAGTAAGGTGGAACAAACCTTTGTCGCATGAGATCTTTCATGTCGACCCATGAGTCTACGGGCCTCAATATCTTTCTCCTTCTGTCAGAAACCTCACGATCCCACCAGATGCCATGGAGACTCTCCTAGGGCCTGGTTGGTTGTAGTGGTCGAAGATGTGATACATCCTCCTCTTCCAATCAAGATAGGCTTCGGGGTCTACTTTTCCTGCAAAACTAGGAGGTGTTAGCTTGAAATCAGGATGAATTACCCGGTTGTAGGCGTGTTCATCTCCATCCTCATGATGTCTAGGAGGCATCCTTGGTCTCTGGTGGTGTCCATATGGCTCGAAGCCATCACCTTCTGCCTCTGGTTGCCGTAGAGGTCTTCTCGGCCTATAGTGATAGTTATGAGGTTGTGCGTCCTCATCTCCATCTGGCTGGGGCTCCTCCTGTTCGTGCCGTGTCCTAAGGTGCTCAGGACCCTCAGCACGGTCTTGCTCAGCTCTCACGTGCCTTATGGCCTGGAATCTCACAGGCCTCTCCACGCGCTCCAACCTCTAGCCAATTGATGCGAGTTACGTTTGGAGGGTGGTGAACATGGTCATCATGGCCTCGGCTGCATCTCTATTCTCTTCTGCCATTGTGCTACAAGAAAGAAACACAAGTTATTTTGCTCCTAAGTGGATTAGGAGGGTTTTCTTTTATAGGAGAATTCGAATTTGCAAAAAGGAAAAAGTTGAGAAAAAGGAAAAACCTGAAAAAAGGAAAGTTTAGAAAAATGGAAACTTCCTACAACTTGTGCTAGCTGTCCAACTTTTTGCTCAAATCATATTTCCATTATTTTTAAGTTAAATTAAAAAGAAAAGAAAAAGAAAATGCACTCGGTTTGGAGTTTAGTGTTATTTTTTTAATTTTTCTTGAATGCGACTTAAACTAAAGCAAGAACAAGAAACAAAACTAACTAAAGGATAGAAACAACCTGGTTTAGGAGCTTTAAGCTCTGATACCAAAATGATACAAGCCTTGATTCAAGGCTTATATGCGCGTGGGCTGTTTGGAGAAGATTAGGTGAGAAACTCGACCTTAGACTTCTTGGATAGGGGTTTTTGGGTTGGTATTTGATGGAAGGGTGAAGTGAACCACACGAGGGGTGATGAACCTCGTGATAAATCACAAACTTAGAGCTAGGAGGGCTGGTCTCAACTAGGTTCTAAGCGCACAAGTCTCTTTTGAGAGAAAGCTTGTAGGAAGAAAGTTCTACTTTATTAATATCAAAAAGGTTGTTGAACTACAATGCTGGAAGGAGCCTTATTAATATGCTCGACAGCTTGACCTTCTAGGGTCAACTCAAAGAAAGGAAAGGAAAGTTTACAAAAGTGCACAAATGGAAAATGTGCAAAAGTGCATAACCGAAAAGGACCTATTCCTAAAATTTCTTTGACTCAAAAAATGTAAAAAATCTAGATCCTACCCTGCAAAACAGAAAGAGGCATATATTCGAATTGAAAACTTACCTGTCTTACCTCACGGCCAAGAAATGGAAGGTGGCCGTTCTTTTGGCATGCACGCGCCTTGCTCCTAGTCTTCGTCTTGGAGTAGGGTTAGGAATCTTTGGGCCCTGACCTCTGTTGCCACTAAAGCCCAAGTCTCTGAAGTCCCTTGTATTGTTGAGAAGCCTTTGGACTCTTCTTTGCACTTCTGGCCCACTGTCCTTAGTCGATCTTCCTCTAGGAGCTTGTCGACCCATAAGCTGAACTTGTGGAAGAGTGCTCTTGATCTGCTCCTTGTCATTGCTCCTGGTGGCACCACTGGTGTAGAGACTTCCTCTAGATGCATGTCCTGAAGCTGGTAGCTTATCTGGTCCGAGTCTCCTTGTGTAGATGTTGAAATGCCCGTGTACTCGGCTGGATCGCTTGTACCGGCTGGACTGTGCGAGGTACTGGCCGGAATGCCTTCTGGACCGGCCAAGTTGATCCCGGAGTCGGCGGCATCACCAATGGGACCGGCGGTGTCATCCACGTCGCCACCAGTTGGGCCGGAGGTTTGGGCCTCTCCGCCGGCAATGCTGATCGGTCCGGTCCTGTTGGTCGAAGGTCCGGCGGTACCGCTTGGGCCGGTAGACGTGCCAAATGGCCCGGCTGTCTCGGGAAAGCTTCCTGGCCGGCCAGTCTGGTCTCCTGGCCGTCCATACGACCTGATGTCCCCATCATTTAGTCTCTAAGGGATTCAAAATCCTAATGGCTATTGTTTTCTTTCCCGACAACGGCATCAAAAATTTGATGGGAGCAAAGCTTTATCTCTAGCAGAACTCCAAGTGCAAAGAAATCAAAGTACTAATTTGGATATCAAATCCATAAGGAATAGAGAATAAATAGCTAAATCTAAGCAAAAACAAAGTTGGGTTTGGTGGTTGATTTCCTAATTATCTAATTGTAGAGGAAAAAGCATGACAAGTACAATTCAATGATAAAAGCATGTGGACGATGGGAAAGGCATTCAACTCAAGGTGACTACGAGATAATTAACAATGCTATATGCTCAATTAAATAAATTTCTAACACATAGAACACTTTCTAGTAGACTAATCCACTCTGGTGACAATAGCTATTTACTAGTATATTGATTAATCAAATCTTGTGAATCGTAATCAATTGGCTACTAATCCTAAAGTTCAAGTCTATCTTTTTCTACTAATCATCTTAAACATCAAATCTCGTTAGCTAAGATGTGAAAAACATGATTAGGCTTTACCTACACATTTTGTAGAACACCTCTCAGGCACAAAATATCATATGTCTATGAATGAATTAGCTATTTCAATCCTAGCATTAAGAACATCCTAATCCAGATGAATTATAACCTAATCAACCTAAGCATCATTAATCAACATCTAATACTCCTAATCTACCTTATCCACAATACATATACTACTCACACATGGTGGTTGCAATAAAAAACAAATGCAAGGCAAAACATAACTAAGGATAGAGAATTCTTCACTCCAATTGATAAAAATCTCAAAAACAAAGCATCCAAAGTTGCAACAAGATATGAATTTTTTTCGCAGAAGAAAACTTCAGTCCTTTTGTGACCTAAGAAGGTTTTTATAGTCTCCAAAAAGTAACTTGTCAATTCCGGAATAAACTGGATCTAACCATACGAAAATTAAAGAAAATGGTAGGATGGGATTGCGAACAGCCGTGGTGATCGGCCGACAAGGTGGGTGTGTGGGACTGCATGTGCGAATGGCTGGTTGGACTTTTTGAAGGGATGATCATTTGAACTTAGAAGATTTTGGCGTGTGGAAGTGCCTGCTGCCAGTGCGATTGGACGATTGTGAGAACTCCGGGGATTTGGGCTTGCTGGACTGCCTGTGCGAAAGGCCAGTGCGAATGGCCAATGGGGCGCAATCGGCTGGTGGGGTGTGATGGGTAGATCAATGGAAATCAAAGGATCAGGGCGTGCGCATGTGCTTGGGAAAACGGCCGGCGAGGTCAGCTAACAGACGATTTCTGGATCTCTAGAGGGTTTGGCATGCGTTTGGGTGAGTGGCTGGTACGATCAGCTGGTGGGACGATCTCTGTGATTCCATGGAATTTTGCATGGGCATCCAGGCGAACGGCCATTGCGATCGGCCGATGGGCTGATCGCTGCGATTCCATGGGATTTTGCCTAGGCATTCGGGCGAACGGCAGGTGCTATCGCCGTTTGGCTGATCGCTGCGATTCCAATGGATATTGCACGGGCATCCGGGTCAATGGCCGGTGCAATCAGCCGATGGGCCGATCGTCGCGATTCTAGGCAGTTTTCTATCTCCATTGGAATCGAAGGCAAACTCACATGTAGGGAAGAAGCGTAGGAAATCAAGCCAGAGCGACAAGAAAGCGAAGATAAGCGTTCAAAGGAAATAAATGGCTTCAAGGTTGACCTTATTGAGATGGAAGTTGGAAAGGTCCCCAAAGGTTCATGGTTGAGGAGGAGAGAGCGTCTTCTGATTCGCCACCAAATAAACCAAAATTTCTATATCTAGAGTGGTTTAAAGAGTAAATCCTTGAACAACATTACAAAAAGCTCAAGAGCATACTAAGCTCAATCATGGGGCAACTCCTAGGCTGGATTAATGATCATTGAATGATGAAAAAGCTCAAGCAATATGAGATGAAAAATAAAAGGATTCTTGAGGGAATGACAATTTTTAACCACACGTGTAGTGCAATATTCCAAAACTCTACACTTGAGAAGTTGCAAGATACAAGCAATTTCACTCTTCCTTGTACCTTTGGAATTTTGTCTTTTGGTAAATCTTTGGTGGAACTTTGAGCTAGTGTTAGTGTAATGCCTTTTACGGTTTCAAAAAGACTAGGTTAAAAATTTGAAGAAGGCTCCGGAAGATATGTCTAAGCGTTTTCCTATTGGAATATTGGAAAACTTACATGTGCAAGTTGGCGAATCTATAATTCCTACAGATTTTATTGTGCTCCAGAATGATGAGGAGCCGACAGACCCAATAATCTTGGGAAGACTAATTTTTTTCCACTACAAGAGCGATAATCAATGTGAAAAATGTATGATTGACCTCAATTTGCGAATCTCTACTCTCAAAGTCAGTATCATGGGCACAAGCAAGAACCTACCATCAAAGGCAATGTGTTCTCTATTTACAATTTTTGAGATTTTTAGGGTAAATACCATTATGAGTTGAACATAAGAGACACTTTGAAATCTGTAATAACCAAAGGAATGGGAATTTTGTGCACGTATAAACATAGAAGGATTGGTTTTGACCAATGATGAAGACATCATGGGGGAAGGCAATGTTAGCATTGGTAAGTCTAATGAGAATGACAATTTGGATGAGCTAAATGCAGCAAAATCCAAGCTAAGACCACAACCAAGTGCTCTACACTTCAAGCCTAAAATGTCAAGATAGAAACAGGAGAAGAAAAAAGGAGCTAAGGCAAAGTGAAGACCACTCCCAGCTGGGACGATTGTGTGGGAACCTCAAAACGGCCACCTCCCAAGATCTTTATGAGATCGGCCAACCGACCGATCGCAAGGGCTGATAGAGTGAATGGAAGTTGCAAAACATCTGGAATTCCTAGGGTTGGCTCATCGACCGGTCCACCGGACGATCGTGGTCCGACGAGTGCACACATGTATTATGTTTTCGGCGCTCTGTTGCCACTAATAAAGAGGTACCAATCACTCATATTTGCTTTTCCTTTGTTCATGGACCTATATTTCATATTTGTTTTCTCACTGAGACTGTGAAAGATAGGTCCAGGATATAGGACAATAACGGTCTCAATTGCATCATTTGCATCGAACAAATACTTACGCATTAGAAAATCACAAAAAATTGAAAAGTTGAAAAAAATTCAAAAGTTTCATTTGCATTTCTATGTTTAGAATTGAACCAAGAATCGTATAGGATTTTACTTGCATTTGCATAGAGATCAATGATTATCAATTCTAGCCTTTACTCAAACCCTTTCTACGAGTGTAATGATGCTTGAAATTGATGTTACCTTGAAAAGACTCGCTCATGGGTACCATAACTACATTCGGGTTTCCTTTACACTTTTCACCACTCTTTTGTTGACCCGGATGGCCGATCTTCCATCTGTTTGAATGGTTATACCAATGCCCAACTAATCCATTCTTATTCAACCCAACCCTAGTTGCATGTGTGATTATGATGCCTTTCCGAATACTAACTTTGCAAAATATGTTGATTTTTGAGGATGACAAGGGTAAGAATTTTATAGGCTAGGATTATTAGGTTGGGAAACTTGGTTATTACTTGGACTTGCTTTGAAGTGGAGAGTGTATGAAATAGTGGAAATGAACTGAAAAAGAAAGGGAGTAAGAAAGAAATTAATTGCCTTAAGTGGTAGAGCTCAGTAGGAATAGACTGCACTTAGGTTTAGTAAAGTATCTAAATGATAGGGGCATGGGTAGATGAAAGTCAAAACCTTATATGCACTGGTTGTTTCATTTTATTTTTGAGAAAAGCCAGCATACTTATCAGCCTCATTCAAAATATTTTTAAAACCATTTCTTCAAATGAACTTGTTTTTGATTGGTATTTTGCAGGATTCACGATGCTTTAATGAATGTTAAGGGGTTAGGGAATTTGATTACACATGGATTTTGAGGATTCTGTTGGATAGTGAAACTGTGGCAAAGTACACATGAGTACTAAGAAGTACTGGCTATTCCTGTACTATGATACTTATATTTAAAGAAGATGCATGGAATCTGAGGAGAATTGAAGAATTCATCTTTGAATGCACATCCAGCGAAATGCAAATATAGATACAAGATAATGTGTCTGAAAGATTGTACCGGATGAAGGCCTTAGGCATATTGGATAATAATAAAATCTTGGCACACCATATTAAATTAAGTTAGCTTCATATTTAAAGTTGTTTCAAGTAATTTGGACTTGTAGTTTTGGAGTTATGGCCAATTAAGTGGAAAGATATTAAACCTGTTGCGAAAGAGGATGCATCCAAGGAAGGCAACTCCCCGGAATTTGCACCATTGGTCTGGAGGCCAATTGCACTGGCTGATGGCTCACCTGTTCTTGCACTTTATGTTTGCCTTCTTTTCAGTTTGATCCGATTTTTTTCCGGGTGGACCGGTTTAATTTTAATAGACTATATAAGCCCCCTATGTTACAGAAAACCTAAGTCTTTTTTTGCCTAATTTTGCCTCTTGGTTGCAATTTTGGATGTTTTTTTCTTGATATTTTCATAACATTTCTATAATTCTAGTGAAGAATTTTTTTATCCAGATCTCATAATTATGTTTTCTCTTGCATCTTTGATTGTTTTTGTTCTTGAAATACCATGTGTGAGTAGTCTCTTATACGAATTGTGGGTAAGGTAGAGTAGGGAGACTTGATACTGATTAATGATGCTTAGGGTCATTAAATTATAATACATCATGATTAGGATGTTCTTAATGCTAAAATTAAAGTAGCTAATCAGTTCTTGCGTTTATGATATTTTGCGCCCCAGAGGTGTTCGACAAAATGCGTAGGTAAAGCATAATCATGCTTTTCACATCTTAAGCAATAATAATTGATGTTTAAGGTAATTAGTATATTAATACAAACTTGAAATTAATGATTACTAGTCAATTGATTACGGTTCAAAAATTTTGGTTAATAAATAGAGTAGTAAATAGACTATTGTTATGAGAGTAGATTAGTTTATTAGGAAGTGTTCTATTTCTTAGTAATGCATTTGATCGAGCATGTAGTAGTGTTAGTTAGATCATAACCACCCAAAGATGATTGCCTTATACATCGTCCATATGTTTTTATCAATGAATAAACTTGCCTTTTTATTTCCTCTGCAACTAAAAATCATAAAACCAACAACAATAAAAAAACATAGCTAGAATTGCTTAGATTTAGGTGTTTCATGTATTACTAGTGTGAAATTTTTTCTTCCTTGTAGAGTTCATACCCGAACTACTACTTTGATTTTTCAGCACTTAGAGTTGTATTAAAGATAATACTTTACTCTCACCAATTTATTGCTCAAACTACCGATTCCTTTTACGAGAACGTCTTCACCATTAGCTATGAGTACATTCCCTAGAGACAGTTCTATGTTGTTAACAAGATTCAGATTGCTAATCATATGGTGAGAAGCACCCGAATTTACAACAACAGAATTACTAGGTTTTTGAGTAAAGAAAGTGGTACCGGATTCCTTCAAGGAGCCAATGGCCTTGATGAGGGCCTGCAAGTCGATTTTCCTTATATAATCACGGGATGCAGCCATGGACACATCCTCTATTTGAGTTGATGGACCAGCTTGTATTTGTGTTCACCCGTTAGCTCCTGAGAAAAGTTAGCTCTTTGATCCTTGAATTGCTTGGTTTTAGATGAGGGTGGAGAATCCAGCACTTGTCTTGCTTGTATACAGATTTGTTAGCCGTGAGGAGTTCCCTTTCCAACCAAAGAGTCCAAGAGAGCCTTGTTCCTTTTGTATTTGTGAACATATGTATTCTAAGTTTGGCAGCTTTTCTGCTCTTAAAGTATGCTTAATGAGATAATTAAAGGTTGGATTTAAAGTGAATAAGATGCAAAACACCTTATCTTGCTCACACTTTTCATTAAAAATCACCGGGTCCAAGGTACCCGGCCATAAGAATCTCAAGTTCAGCCCATAAGGACCTAAAGTTCTTAAAATGTTTTGGAAACTCCACGTATTCTTGGCTCAGATAATTGATAGCCTTCTTCACTTCAAACAACCGAGTCAAGCTGGAAACGTTTCCATAAACATTTTTGAAAGTATCCCATAGCTCCTTTGCTGTTTAACAATAGGAGTAGGTTTCAAGAACAGAATCTTCAAGTGAGTTTTGTATGACGGTAAGGATGGTTTGCTCTTCTTGAAACCACTTTTCTTCTTTAGTAACGGCGACCTCCTGGTGACTTCCATTGGAGCTTGTGACATCACAACAAGGCTCCAACATCCGCGGGCAAACAGCAGGGTTCTTGTGGTTCTAGACAACAGCAACTAGTTTCCTCCATTGATGACAACCAGAAGTAAAATAGCCTTTGAGTTTTCCATGTTTGAAATACAAGAAACCGTTGGATAAAGCTATTACCCAATGGATAAAGAGCGTAGGAATGAAGGAATGAAAAACCCAATGACAGAGTATATGAAATGAAGAGAATAAGGATCAATGAACAGATGTGATATTAGACTTGCAAAATCAACATAGAGAGAAAGAGTGAAGACCGACACCACTTCTCATAATAGGCTTGATCAATAATCTCAATGCTCTGATGCATTACTTGACTTTCAAATCAACATAGAGAGAAAGAGTGAAGATAGTTGCCACTTCTCGTAATAGGCTTGATCAATAATCCCATATCCTCTAATTTGTTCCTATGACTCCATCCACTTAGCATGCCTCTTGTTGAGCTTCTGTTGTCCTTTCTAATATTTGATGGATTCATGATCGGCATGAATCACAAACTCTTTGGGCCATAAGTAATGTTTCCACGTTTGCAGAGCTCGGACAAAAGCATACAATTCCTTGTAATATGTTTTGTAGTTCGAAGTAGCTCCACCTAACTTCTCATTGAAATAAGTATAGGGCTTCTTCTCCTACATCAAGAAAACTCCTATGCCTATACAAGAAGCATCGTACTCAATTTCAAAAGTTCTAAAGAAATCTGGTAAAGATAAGTGTGGTGCATTTGTAAGCTTCTCTTTCAAAACTTCGAATTAGTATTCTTGTGTTTCTCCCAATTTGAATCCAACATCTTTTTTGATCACTTCAGTAAATAGGATAGCTATGATGCTAAAGTCTTTAACAAAGCGTATATAGAAACCATCTAGTCCGTATAAGCTCCTCACTTCTTCAACTGTTTTGGACTTGGCCAATCCTTAATAGCTTTTACCTTCTCGTCAACAACCTTGGTACCATTGATACTTACAACAAAACCTATGAACACAAGATTATCCATACAAAAATTGTATTTCTTAAGATTTGCAAACAGTTTTTCCTTTCTAAAAACAATTACAACCAAACAAATTTTCCACTCATCACCTTCTTTCATACGAATTTGGTGATAACCACTTTTGAGAACTATGATAGCTCTAGTTTTCCCTAGAAAAATCCCTGAAAGTGCATAGAATCACATTTATAGTATAAAAGGTTATCGTACCCCTAGAACCTAATATTGCACGACAAAGTTTGAGAATCGGATTACGCTAAGCAGGTAAATAAAACGACAATGAAACTATTGAAAATCGAATAAGAAACTTGTTGAAAACAAAATTTAACTCTATGAGAAAACCGGTAGGCTTGGGAAATTCTCATGTAAATCTGAATTACATACTAGAAAATCGTTAGGGTTTTAATGAAGAACTGTTCTCAAACTTAGAACACAATTTCAAATCAACCAACTTTCGTTGCGAAAATTATTTGTGTCTAAACCTTAGAATTTCAAATTTCTTTGTAACTCCAGACAATCTATATATGTATTAAAATTCAGGTTTGATTGTTCAAAAATCTCCAAGTCAAATTTCTTCACCTAGGTAATTTGCTCTTCTAAGATCTATCCAGAAATCGATAATACTTTTGCATCTATCGGTTAACCTAATTTATAAATTCTATGTGATCAAACTAGAATTAGCATTTACAACGATCTAGATGAAAAAATATCTGATTATCCCAATAATCCATGTATCTAACAATTCATCTTTAACTTTTGAAAATCCATAAACCTAATAAACAAACTACTCATACATGCATATTGAAATAAATATCATGAATGAAAAAAATGCATAAAAGAAATCAATAAAAGATACAAAATTATCAAATTCTTCTATGTGACAAGCATAGTCTCTGAATTGTCTCCAAAAAAGCCCCCAAAACCAATTTCTCTGTGAGTCTCCAATAAATAAAATGCAATTCACCATGACGGCCAAAAGATATCTATTTATAGTATAAAACACAAATTGGGGTAATCTGAAATTTCTTTATAAATTTGGGTCAAAGAGGCAATATCTAAAGACTTAGATCACAGCGGGTGTCGACTGACACTAGACGTGGTGTCGATCAACATGTGTGAAAAAATCATGTATAGTATTCTGCTTCATATGTCCTTTGTTTCATCTTCGTTCAGTTTGACTCCAAAACGCCTTGATTGCTCCAAGTTCGTGCAAAAACCTGCAGAGACTCCAAAAACACTAAAAGACTTGATAAAATGACATATACCATGATTAAAAATCAATAAAAACCATGATATATCAACTCCCCCACACTTAGGTTTTGCTTGCACTCAAACAAAACATAGAACTATACTCGTGGAAAAAGTTTGAAAACATAGAAACTCACCTTTTCTTTGGAGCACTGTAAATGACATCTCAACTTATAATCATCATGATACAAGACTATTCTAAATCGAACTTATATGTACTTCTCCATAGACAATTGCAGTTTCCCAAATTCAACCCAGAATCTCTCAACATTGCCTCTAAACCTTCATCGCTAAGTCTCATCTATGATCTCAATGCCAAGATTCTTCTTGATTCATACCTATACAATACCATGAGAAACCAACCATACCACCTTTTTGGTACTCTTTCTCTCCCCCAGACCTATTCTTTTCTCATTCTCTTCTTTTTTATCAAAGATGTAGGCGAATAATGGTTTCACGGAAATTATTTCTACCCTCGCTTCAAACCTTTGTGTGATCATTTCTTTGGAAATAAAATAATGGAATCACGGAAAATTTTCCTATCCCTTTACTAAAAAGAACATCATGCATCTTTTCCATTTTTAGAATTAGGGAGAGGAGTACCATCTTTTTGGTTTTTTACAAGTTGCACTTATGAGGTATGAACAAAGATTCAAACCCTATAAACATCAGTCACATCGATGAGGTAAAAAGAAGAGCTCATAAATTAGCTTGGGTTTTGTGGATTCTGTTAGAAATACGGACGTCAGTTATCTAGCCAGCCCTCGGATCTAAACTAATTTTGCAACATTGGTCACTCGAATGAAACACTCAACATAATAAACAAACAAAAGTGTCTTCCAAAAGATTTTGACTCAGTATATGGACAACTGCCCCAAGAAAAACAAAAAAATGAATAAAAAACCATCAGCATGTTCCTTCCTCAGACTTAACCAATAGTTTCTCAAGTGTGATCAAGAAAAAAGATCAGAAATAAAGACATCAGATGAAACAAAAGTAAAAGACAAAGAAAAGATAGAAAGTGGTAATCGCGATACACGTCTAGATTGGTGTAGTAGAACTGTGGGAATGGGAGATGCGAGATGGTTCAACAGAAGATGTTTGGGAGAGAGAGAGAGAGTGTGTTGAGTTTTTAGAGAGAAAACTTACTTGGGTACTGGTGGTGATCGACACCCATTAGATCCGATAACAGGGTAGCGTGTCCATCCGGAATATCCGAGTGAGACCAATAGTGCTTGAGGCGTTGACCGTTCATTGTAAACTCTTTTTCTTCATGATCCAATAAGACGATAGCTCCATATGCTTGGACCTCCTTGATGGTGAAAAGATATGACCAACTAATATGAAGTTTTGTAAAAAACAATTGTTAACGAGAATTGTACAGAAGTACCTGGTCATTGGGTTTGGAATGGTGAGCGATGGTGTTCTTATCATGATATGCCTTTGTGAACTCTTTGTAGATCTTAGAGTTCTCATATGCATGACAGCGTATCTCATTGAGCTCGTTGAGTTGAATCAATCTCTTCTTTGCAGCTGACTTAACGTCGAAGTTCATTATTTTTCCTGCCCAAACAGATTTATGCTCTAACTTAACCGCAAGATGACACGCTTTTCATATAGCAAAAGGAATGATGTCGTGCCAAGCAGTTTTTCAATGCAGTTTTGTATGCCCGTAGTGCATCTTCTAACTTTTCAGACCTGTCCTTGTGAGTTTGTCCAACTGTCTTCTTAAGTATTTCCTTGATTTGTCTGTAGGAGACTTAGACTTATCCACTCATCTCCGGGTGATAAGGAGTTATCATTTGTTGGTGAAAACCATGCTTTTTCAGGAGTTTCTCAAAAACCTTACTGATGAAATGAGAACCTACATCACTGATCACCACTCTAAGCACCCCAAATCTGGAAAAAATTAATGGATTTGAACATCTTCATCACCACTGACGCATCATTTGTTGTACTAGCAATCGCTTCAACCCACTTAGAGACAAATTCCACAACAACTTAGCTGAACTTTTTCCCATATGATATGGTGGAAATGGTCCTATAAAATAGATGCTCCAGTAGCCAAAACCTCGACCTCTAAAATAAAATTTTATGGCATCTCATGTTGCTTACTAATCCTTCCTTTCCACTGCCACACATCACATTGCAAAATAAACCAGTGACAGTCTTTGAACATCTTCGGCCACCAGATTCTCCTTTCAAAACCTTGGAGACGGTTTTGAATGTGGAGAAATGACCAAAATATATAGATCCATGACAATGATACAACACATCTTGAACCTCTTATTCTGGCAGAAATCTCCAATAATTCCCATAGGAACAATGTTTGTACAGGTATGGTTTGTCCCATAAATATCGCTAGATTTCGTGGAAGAATTTTTTCTTACCATAGCCCATAAACTTGTCAAGTGTCTCTTGTGCAGCGAGGTAATTAGCAATGTCACGTAACCACGGTTTCACATAAGTAGCGGCAACTGCTACAATATCAAATTATCTTCTATCATGTTAGTAAAGATAACCATCATGCACCTCTGGAAGGTCACATGAGCATTACATAAGCCAAATGTCATTCAATGGTATGCAAAAATGCCATATGGACATGTAATCTTCTCCTTATCATCCGAATGTATGGGAATCTAAAAAAACTATGAGTACCCATCCAAAAAGCAGTAATATGGGTGGTTTGCCAGTTTATCTAGCATCTGATCGATTAATAACAATGGGAGTGGTCTTTCCTTGATGTAGCGTTCAATTTCTTGTAGTCGATACATATCCTATGCATCCTATGCCTACTGATTGTTCTTGTGGGGATCAACTCATCCTTCTCATTCTTCACTATAGTGATTCATCCTTTTTTAGGCACAACATGAACAAGGCTGACCCGAGAGTTGTCTTAGTGGCATAAATGATTCCTGCTTCCAAGAGCTTCATTATCTATTTCTTTACCACTTCTTTCAGGTTCATATTCAATCTTCTCTAATGCTCAATCGATGAATTTTACTCGTCTTCGATATGAATCCTATGTGTACACACGTCCAGTGAGATACCTGAAAGACCAGCAAGGGAATAGCCATGACTTCATCCACTTTAAGAGTTATGCTTTTGTTTCTTTATGTTTGTTTTGCTTTGGCAAATGTAAGAACTTTTGGAGAAGAGATCTTGACTCCACATCTTTTTGAGAAGATTTCTAGACCTTTTTACTCTTTATTTATGCAATTGTATTATTTGATTATAATTTGTTCATCGTTATTCATGGCTTAGTTGATCCCTAGTTAGGTTTTAGGGTTTCAAAGGGATTTCACGAGTCGCTAGATTAGAGTGTTGGAATTAAAGATTTTCATATGGATCTTCATTTAGGTGTTCTTATTTCTTAGTCTAACCTGATCATTTAGACTTTGATATTAGGATTAATCGAACGAATAAGAGTGTTGTTAGGTTTCCTAAAAGGAACCTAGATGAGAAAAATTGTCCTTAACTAACGAAAGTTTATGTTAAGCCAATTTGTGAACATATTAGAACTTGAACAATTAATGCATGTTTAAGAATATGAATTCAGATGATGGTTTAGAACGATAGATTATTAGACACAGTAGTTTAGTGCAATGACAGTTGACAAGCTAGATAGTCATATTCTAAGTCCTATAATACATATAATCACATCTCCAATAGAAACCCAATTAGCGATACTGATTCCCTACAAATTACCCTAAACCTAGCACTTTTCATATTATAAGTTTACATCAATAGAAATTCTTGCTATTTACATTATTTACCCATAAAACTCTTATATTTTTTCTTCTCAGCAAAAATGTTATTGTAAGAATTATAGTGTAACGATTGGTATTTGTGGATTCGATCCTTAAGTACTATTGTGTTTGCATGTGCACTTGCAGCAAGTTTCTTTGGGTTAAAACCTGAGAGATCAAGTTTTTAACGTCATTACCTGGGACCAATAATGTTGCCTATAAGTATAGAATAAATATTTTGTCTAAATTTTTTTGTTACTTATACATAGTGTTTCTCTTTCTTGTGTGTTTCAATGTAGGACTAGAAGTACAGGGTCTAACAATCTCATTTCTTTAGATAACCAAGAACTCGCAAGACTACAAAGGCTAAAGCAGAAATTCAAGTCAAGACAACTCAAAATGGCTAATAACTTTGACAACATGGATAATCAAGCCCAGCTCACAGTCCCCTGAAATTATTACCCTCTTCCAAAATAGCTTACTTTGTTGTCATGTTGTCATGTTGTCCAATTTGTATGGATGATACGAAGGCATTTCAATTATCAAATGGTAGAAAGACGTGTTGGTTTGATTGTCACAGAAGTTTTCTTCCTAAGGGTCACCCGTTACGGAAAAATAAAACAAATTTTTTAAAGGGGAAGCACGTTTTGAATGACTATCCTCCACAATCATTGATAGGCGAACAAGTTTTATATGAGCGAATAAAAACTTTCCTCCGCAGTCAGATGTTCTTATAGGATTGAAAGTTTTTATTCGCTCATATAAAACTTGTTCGCCTAGCAATGATTGTGGAGGATAGTCATTCAAAACGTGCTTCCTCTTTAAAAAATTTGTTTTATTTTTCCGTAACGGGTGACCCTTAGGAAAAAAACTTCTGTGACAATCAAATCAACACGTCTTTCTACCATTTGATAATTGAAATGCCTTCGTATCATCCATACAAATTGGACAAGGCAGTCTACCATGCATTGCCCATCCTGACAACATATCATAAGCGGGAAAATCACTTATCGTCCACAGTAACACGACTTTTAGATTGAAATTTTGATTTAATGATACATCTTATGCATCAACTCCCGTAGACCCCAGTTCTTTCAACTCATCAATCAAAGGTCGGAGTAATATATCCAGACTAGCACGCAGATGATTTGGCCCCGAATTCAGAATTGTTAGAAACAAGTACTCTTTCTTCATACACATATCCGGTGGCAAGTTATATGGAGTGATAATCACCGGACATAATGAATGATTACAAGACATCCCAAATGGATTGAACCCATCAGTACATAACCCAAGATAAACGTTTTGAGATTTAGCAGTAAATCTAGGATGTAGATATTGAAAAAATTTCCACTCCGCAGCATCAGATGGATGACTCATTTATCCGTCTTCTACTTCATGCTCTGCGCGCCACCTCATTGCCTCTGTGGTTTTCTCGCGTTGATACATTATTTTAAGTTTGTCGCCTATAGGTAAAGACCACATACGACTGAAAGGTATTCTCGTCCTGCCCTCGCTTGGCTTATATCGGAGGAAATCGCAAAATTTGCATTTTTCCCATTTCTCATCTTCTTTCCAAAAGATCATACAACTGTGAACACACGTCAATTGTATAAAACGGGAGCCCTAAATTTTGCATCAATTTTTTGGTTTCATAATATGAATCCGTTGCCTGATTCTCCTTGGGCAAATATTCTATAAACAGCTCTACCCAAGAATCCATGCATTTTTCTGGTAGATTAAAATCAGACTTAATGTTCATGAACCGAGCAGCTAAAGATAACTGTGAATGTACTACATGACAACCATCATACGATGGATTTTTCGCAGCTTCTAACATGTTGTAAAAATTTGTGTTTCTACATTAGGTTCTTCTTCATTATTATATTTTTCCTCGTTCTGATTATAGTACTACACAGTCGTAGTCTCACGAAATACATCCGTCACCATTTCAACATATATATTACCGGATGTACCAACTATTTCATCACTAGTACACGTACCTCCCTGATTTCTTTGGACATCACCACGACTACTCGTCCCTAACTGAACATTCAGCTCTTCTCCATGTTTATACCAAATATAATAATTTGGCATAAATCCTCGACTAAATAGATGACTCCATATTTTCTGTCTCGGAATAAATTTATCGTTTTTGCAATTAATACAAGGAAAGAAGAATTTACCTCCACTACTTTGAGCTATTGGTTAGCTACTTGCAAAATTCATGAAATTCTCCATGCCTTGTGCAAATTCCGCCAATATATTTCTTGTTTGATTATCAATCATTTTGTACATCCAATCTCTCGAATTATTATAATTTCCCCACATGTTTGAAGTTTTTTTTCCTTTCGATTCTACAAATGAGAGACTGGGATGGGGCATATATATACAAGATTTTTCTACTACTTTGTCACTACTTTGCCACTACTTTGCCACTACTTTGCGACCACAACAGTGTAGTCACTTAAAAGTCGGTATACCTAACACGCACATGTTTTTTATGTTGTCACTTTGCCACTACTTTGTGACTGAAGAGCCACTCCAAATGTAGTCGCAAAGTGGTCACATATTTAGCGACCAATATGCGACTAACATGTGGTTCTTCCACACGTAGTCGCTAATCAGTCGTAGTTTAGTCGCTTAATGGTTGCGTATTGCGACAAATATGCGACTACACGTTTTAGTCACACTTTTGCGTCTACTTTGCGACTACATTTTTGCAGTCGCAAATTGGTCGCAAAACCGTTGCAAATGTAGTCGTAAAATTTGCGACCATGTATGTGGTCCCAAAATGCAGTGGCATTTGGCAGTTTTCTTGTAGTGCATCTTTTGTCACTCATCAGTACAAAAAAGTTGGCTGCTTTCAACAAAATAGCAAGAAGACCCCCTCCTGATACGTCATTTGAGGATGCCTTTGAAATTTTTCCATTACTTAAGTTCTTCAAGTTCTGCACTGAAACGGATGATGAGATAGAGGACCTCTATAACACGGCAAGGAAACCAAGCACAACACTAAATAAACTGTCTAAGTTAAGTGATCCATGGAAGTTTCGATTTCCATGTTCTATTGTTGGGGTTGGTTTTGATGACTCTTTATGCGACTCTGTTCGTTTATGAATGTCATGTCCACAACTCTTGCAGCAAAAGTAAAGCTTCTTGGCGTCACACCTTCTTACAGCCCAATAGAGTTTGGTAACTCTTTAATCAAAACTTCACACGGTTCGATCCTCGATGTACTAGTTTGAGTAAGAAATTGTCTAATTCCTACTGATTTTGAGGTTTTGGAGATGAGAGACGGGTCTACAATGCCACTGATATTTGAACAATCCTTCTTAGCGACAGTAGGAGATGTTGTTGATCTGCTAAATAAGAGGATTTGCTTCATCAACATCGACAAGGTTCTTCAATCCAAACTCCAAAATGTTTGATCCTCGATCTACAAGTTCGAGTAGGAAATTATCTTATTCCTATTGATTTTGAGTTTTTGGAGATGAGAGAGAGGTTTACAATGCCACTGATATTTGGACAATCCTTCTTAGGCACAATAGGAGGTGTTGTTGATCTGCCAAATAAGAGGGTTTGCTTCACCAACATCGACAACAAGGTCTTCAATAAAGTTGTACTTAAGGCAAAGTATTCACATTATGTCTCATGTACTACCATATCCCCAAAGATCTGTTGAATGTAAAATAAAGAGTCCATTGAGTAGACAAAGACGTGATCAAAGAAGCCCCGAATGAAGATTATGCTATCACAACAGCAAAAGTTGTTCACAATGCAAATGTGAAAAACAAAGTCATGAGCAAAAGGGATCAAGGGCGACCCTCATATCACTTCAGTGCCTCAAAGTATGTTGGAAACAGTATCGAGTACAAGATCAAACGTAAAGGTACTTCGAAACTTTTTGCTATGGCTAGAGCGATTCTTACTTCAGAGATACAATGGAACGTGAAGATGTTGTTAAGTACTTGATGAGCAGGGTTCTAAAACTAAAGTTAATTGATAATTGAACTTATTTCACAGCGAGTTCCAATTTTTTCCCTCGCTGAAGGCTGACAAATTTCAGACAATGACTATAAACAAGCGCTTAATGGGAGGCAACCCAATGCTACGTTTTCTTTATTTTTTTTTATTTTTTAGGTATCTCCATTATTTTGTTGATATACTCTCACACCGGGACGGTGTGAAGTATGTCTGGGGGAGAATGTTTATTGCTAACCTATTTTTTTCTCTTTGGGCTAGATTCACCATTATATATGGTAACGTATGGTTCTCCCCTTTCTTCCCTTCAAATTTGTAGACCCCTTATGCTGAACTAGATGTGATTTAAGTGGAATAAATCTAGAGAATGGCGTAAACTCGCATCCTTTAGATCTCATGGAAATTTGTCTCATATGATGATCGATATAAAAAGGACTATGATACCCTAGAAACGTAGGGAGATATAGATCATCAAAGGAAGGATTCGATAAAAAGTACAATGATACCCTAGAAAAGTAGGGAGAAATTGATCCTAAAGAAGTGAGAAAAGAGAGAGGAAAAGAACCAGAAGTTGAAAAAAAAGGAACAGAAGAGACATGAGTGGTTAAGGTTCTTTGATAGATACTACCACGATGAGACTGCATGCTATAGTTATTCAGGGGTTAGCAAGGTGATTTTAGATTTCTCATAGTGGTTGTGGATTTGATTTAGTATGGCTGTTGAGCATATGTCGAAGTACATGGAAGTGTTTGTCTAAGGTTGATGTTGTTTGATGTGGATTACATAGTTGGAATTACTGCATTGTTCAAAAGTTTATGTGGGCTTTTGCACTTCAAACTTCCTTTTTGTACTTAGATTTATGTCTTGTTTTGAGGACAAATAAAGATATCAGTTTTGAAGAGTTGATGTGTTGTGATTTTGACATATTATAACCAGTTTGTGCAAGTATTTTTGAGTCTTTATCGATTATTTTAGTCTTATAGGAGTCTTTACAGGATTTAGGTTATAGTGAATGAAAACAAAGCAACTTCGAAGAAATTAGAATGCAGAACTCAGTTTAAACATTTGAAGTTTGGACTTTTTGAAAGCTTTTCCACCATTGGATCATGCTCAAAATTTGTACACGGTAGAGGAACGAGTTAGGGTTTAGTTAGAAGTGGTATGAACTCAATCCAACGATTCGATAAAAAGTTATACTAGTTTTCGTAAAACTAGTCAAGTGTTGTCCGCAAGAAAATGGTTTGAGACCAGATTTGGCCCAATCGGACCCCGATTTGACCTAACTCGAATTCGCAACTATTAAAATGTTTTTTCAACCACTATTTGGGCTATGCTTTACTTTCTTTTAGGTTTTCTTTGACTTTGGCACTTGTAAGCGCATTTGGAGAAGAAATATTGATTGCACATGTTATTGAGAATATTTCTAGACTTTTCTACTCTTTATTTATGTAATTATGTTATTTGATTATGTTATGTTCATCATTATTCATGTATGAGTAGATTCATAGTTAGGTTTTAGGGTTTTCAATGGATTTCAAGAATCTCTAGATTAAGGTGTTGGAATTAGGAATTTTCATATGTATCTTCGTTTAGGTTTTTCTTATTGCTTAGTCTAACATGATCAATAGACTTCGATATAAGGTTTAATCAAATGCATCAGAAGAGATGTTTGGTTTCCTGAAAAGAACCTACATGAGCAAATTGACCTTCACCAATGACATTAAGGCAATTTGTGGACATATTAGAACTTGAACAATTAATGTGTGTTTAAGAATCTGAATTCAAAAGATAATTTAGAACAAAAGATTATTTTAACATAGTAGTTTAGTGCAACGACAGTTGGTTAGCTAGATAGTCGTGTTCTAAGTTCTAGACTACACTTAATCAAATTTTCAATAAAAACCCAATTAGCGATACTGATTTTCTGCAAATTATCCTAAAGCTAGTGCTGTTTCATATTATAAGTTTACATCAGTAGAAATTCTTGCTATTTAGATTATTTACCCATAAACTCTTATATTTTTCCTTCTTAGTAAATTTTTATTCTAAGAATTATAGTGTAACGAATGGTCCTCGTTGATTCAATCCCTAAGTAGTACTACGTTTTCTTGTACACTTGCACCAATTTTCTTTGGGTTAAAACCACAGAGATTAGAAGTTCTCACCGCCGATGGTGGGTTTCTTCATTAGCTTGTCCATGCTAAATTTCATGACCAATTTACTGATATTAAGAGCTATCTTCCCGTTCTTGTAATCAATCAACGCTCCAACAGTTGCTAAGAATGGGATCCATAAGATAAAAGGGTCATTGGATTTTTCATCATATTCCAAGACTATGAAACATTCATCCATCTTAACTGAAACATCCTCAAGTAAACCTTCTAGAAACCATATTGATTTTGTAAGAATATTGAGATTATAGAGGAGAAATGTGAAGAATTGAATCTGAAAACTCAAAGAGAAGTATGAGAAAATGAGAAATGACTTAGACTTATGGAGAAGAATCTCCTAAGAGTATATTATACATTGAGTCTTTACAGCCCTTTTATAGAGGATTTACAATGTGAACACAAAAGAAAACGAATTCAAACTTGTGGATGAGTTTGAATAGAGGAGGAGCCTGTCAACAACCAATGAGAAGAGAGGAGACAGCATGGGCATGACTGTTTGGTGTGGTTGCCAAGACTGTGTGCAGCATGGGCATGACTGTTTGGTGTGGTTGCCAAGACTGTGTGCAGCATGGGCATGACTTTTCCACCTTGATTCTTCTCCCAAGGTAGCTATTTAACCATTTCAACCATGTGGTTAATAATAACCCATCCTTTTTCATTTCCCTTGTTATTCAAACTGAATTTTCGTGCTCACACTTGCCTTGTAGGTCAAGATAGGTCTTATTTGATTTTCCTATGTCAATACTCCCCCTCAAGCTAAAAACTTTGGAATCACCCTAAAGTCTTAAGCTTGGGAACCCAAGGCAACACCTCATTAAAAACCTTATTAAGGAAAACCACTTGGGACAAAACCTTAATAAGGAAAAAAGAGTGTGTTGCTCTTGGATTAGGAGACCTTTGATCATGGGTGTGATAAATCAACAAGCCCAAGTTTGCTAAAGATGTTCTTGCAAACTTTGAGACTTGCTGCCTTTGTGAAGATGTCAGCTAGTTGGTCTTCACTCCTTGTATAACATGCAGAATGGTTCCATCTTGAACTTTCTCCCTAACCTTATGGCAGTCGATCTCTATGTGCTTGGTCCTCTCGTGAAACACTGAGTTTGAAGCTATGTGAATGGCTGCCTGATTAGCACAATGGAAGGTAATTGGCCCTGGTTGTGCAATACCGAAATCTTTCAAGAGTGCTTTGAGCCAAGTTACTTCATTTGTCAGCTTCCTCATAGCCCTATATTCTGCTTCAGCACTAGAACATGAAACCACCTTCTGCTTCTTAGTCTTCCAAGTGACTAAGTTCCCACCAACGAAGGTGCAATACCCAGTGGTTGATTTCCTATCCACCCTATCACCAGCCCAATCCGCATCACAATAACCGACAATCTCAGTGTTCCCATTCTTGCCCATCCATATACCTTGACCAGGAGATCCTTTGATGTATCTAAGGATCCTTTCTACCATGCTCCAATGATATACAGTAGGCTTTTGCATATGTTGACTTACTTGATTCACAGCAAAACACAAGTCTGGTCGTGTGAGGGTGAGGTAGATCAGCTTCCCAACTAGTCTCCTATACTGAGAAACATCCTTAAATAACTCATCAGCTTTCTCCCCTTTTCCGTTGACCTTGTAGCCATCTTCAAGAGGAGTTTTGGCCGGTTTAGCCCCAAGCTTTCCCGTGTCTGTCAACAGATCAAGCGCATACTTTCTTTGGAATAGAAAGAGCCCTTCTTGAGACCGACACACTTCAATACCCAAGAAGTACTTCAACTCTCCAAGATCCTTGATGTCAAATGATCTGTTTAAGAAGGCCTTTTGTGGACTGAATTCCTTCCTTATCATCTCCTGTGATGATAAGGTCATCCACATAAACCAAGACCGCCACGATTCCTTTGGAGTTTTGACGAGTGAACAAAGTATGATCTGAATGGGATTCCCTAAACCCATTATCAGTAAGTGTGGAGCTTAATTTGTGATACCAGGCCCTTGGTGACTGCTTCAACCCATATATTGCCTTCCTAAGTCTTAGAACCTGTCCCTCTTTGCAAAAATCTTCAAGGCCTGATGGTGGAGTCATATACACTTCCTCTTCAAGTTCTCCTTGTAGGAATGCGTTCTTGACATCCATTTGCCATAAGTCCCAAGTCAGATTCGTAGCTAGTGAAAGAACAACCCTTACAGTGTGTAGCTTAGCCACCGGTGCAAATGTATCAGTATAGTCCTCTCCATATGTCTGAGTGAAACCTCTTGCAACTAGACGTGCCTTGTACCTTTCTATGTCCCCATTGCTCTTATACTTGATGGTGAACACCCACTTGGAACTCACAGCCTTCTTGCCTTTGGGAAGTTCTTGTATATCCCATGTATGATTCCATTCCATAGCTCCCTTCTCATCTCTTACTGCATCTAACCATTCTTTCTTGCTCTCAGCTTCTTCATAAGTCCTTGGAATCTGACTTTGTTCAATCTTTCCAAGGAATGCTTGATGACTAGATGGCAAGAAGTCAAGGGAACAAACAGCTTGTATGGGATGAGCCACGGCCTGGTTGTTGTAGAATACCCTAGTGTTCCTAAGTCTAGTACTCCTCCTTAAATGCTGAACAGGTGGTGCAGCTTCCTCTACAACCGTTTCCTCTTCCATTTGGTGAATAGGTTCCTCTATACCCACTTCCAAGTCGTCTTGTTCTTGATTTTGGGCCATAGCTTCTTCTTGGATTGGAGTTGGTTTTTGAGTTACCACCCCTTGTTCATTCTCTTGGGTATCTTGTGAACTACTTAAGGTTCTTGTTTCTTCGTGTCTTGAATCCTTTGGCAGATCATTCCCCAAATGATTCAAGAGAAACCTCAAACTCGTAGCCAAATCAGAAGGTGACCTTGAGAGATCCTTCAATCCTTCCCAATCTTTCTGATCATAATAGCTTTGTTCTTCTATGAACTTGACATCTCTAAACACATATGTCCTGTTGTTGCTCGGATCATAGCACTTATAACCCTTTTGTGTTGTCGAATATCCAAGGAACATACACTTGATGCTCTTTGCCTCCAACTTGTTTCTTAAATCACCTGGAACATACACAAAGCACACACACCCATATACACGTAAATGATCAATGGAAGGTTTAGTTTTATTGAGTACCTCAAATGGGGATATATCTTGCAAGACTTTGGTTGGAATCCGATTGATGAGGTAGCAAGCACCCAAGACTGCATCTCCCCAAAAACTTTTAGGAACATTGGTATGAAACATCATGGATCTTGCTACTTCCATTAAGTGTCGGTTCTTCCTTTCAGCACCTCCATTTTGTTGTGGTGTGTGTGGACAGCTAGTTTGATGTAGTATTCCATGTTTGTTTAGATGAGCTTTGAATCTTTGACTTGTGTATTCCCCTCCATTATCTGATCTTAACACTTTGATCTTGGCATTGAATTGATTAGTAACATAATTATGAAAGTTTATAAATGCCTCATAACCCTATCTTTAGATGGAAGTAATGTAACCCATGTATATTTCGATTTCTCATCTATAAAGGTCACAAAGTATTTATTCCTATCTCTAGACATGTAAGGTGAGGTCCAAACATCGAATGTACTAAATCAAAGCAATGCTCATAAATTGTAGACGATTTAGGGAAAACAACACGACAATGTTTGCCAAGGATACAAGCCTCACAAACTGAGTGATCATAAGCGACATTAGGAATTATTAAGCTTAAAGCACGAGCATGAGGATGTCCTAATCTAGCATGCCATAAGACATCTTTATTAGCAAAAACACAGGATTTGAAAGCTAAGGAATCCAAATTGCTTGGAGGGTCTTCAAGAACATAGAGCTCATCTTGAGTTACACCACCTCCAAGTATCTTACCACTCTTAATATCCTGAAAGTAAACATTGTTAGGCCCAAATGTAACATTGCAATTGAGGTCTTTAGTAGCCTTTTTTGACAGAAACTAGATTAGACTTAAATTTAGGTACAAAGAATGCATTAGTTTCTTTGTCAAATAGTCTTAATTTTCCGGTTCCTTCAATTGGAATACCCTTACCATCAGCTATAGTTACTTGTCCTAGACATGGTTCAATGTTCTTTAACAACCTAGCATTGCTAATCATATGGTGAGAAGCACCTTAATCCACTACCAACTTATGATCTGGTTTATCAAGCGATTTATGGGAGTAGAGTGTGATACCGGAGAGTTTTGAGGCATAGGCCTTGATGAGATCCTCCAAGTCACTCTTCTTAACATACTCCATGGATACATTCATAGCTAGCTCCCCTCCTTGGTTGGATGAACTTGCCGGTTCAGTCGCAACCATTTGAGAGATGTTAGCCTTTGAATCCTTGAACCGGTTTGGCTTGAGATGAGGATGAAGTATCCAGCACTTGTCCTTGATGTGGCCATTCCTCTTACAATGCTCACACATCACACTCTTCCTATCCTCTTGCTTAAACACGCTTTTGTTGGCCATGACTAGTTCTCCTTTACCACCAAACAAACCAATGTTGCCTTGCTCCCTTTGAATCCGTGAGCACACCTCTTCGAAATCAGGGAGTTTTTGGCTCTCTCAGGATGGACTTAATCACATCCTTAAAGGCTGGATTTAGGTTGAGAAGGAGCCCAAATATCTTGTCTTGTTCCTTCCTTTCATTAAGCACCTTTGGATCCATAGAACTTGGTCTCAACATGTCAAGCTCGGACCATGTTGACTGGAACTTGCCCAGGAATTTTGTGAACTCCATATCCTCTTGGTGTAGATCATTGAGAGCCTTCTTAACCTCATACACACGGCTGAGGTTTGAAACATCCCCATACACCCTCTTGAGAGTGTCCCAAAGAGACTTGGCAGTTTCACAATGTGAATAAGCTTCAAGAATGGATGGTCCAATGAATTTTGGAGGAATCCAAGGACTGATTGATCTTCTTGGAACCACCTAGCTTCTTCTTTTCTTGTTGCCTCATCCTTCTTCTCCTTTGGATCATCTATAGATGGAGTATTATCCTCCAAGATGTGATTCCAAAGTCCTTTGCCACAAATGGCTGTCTTGATGGTTCTTGACCATAATGTGTAGTTCAAGCCTTTGAGAACTACTGCTATCACCGTAGGTTTCAGGCTGGAACTAATTTGAACTGTATCCTCCATTGTTAGGCTTTGAAGAGCTCAAAGGAAGCAGCTTTTATGGTTGAATGAAACCGTGAGTTTTTAGTCTAAAGACTGAGAGATTTTTGACAGAATTTTAGATTAGAAACTGAGAGATTTGAGTAGAAAAGATAAGAGAATGATCTTATGCTCTGATACCATGTAAGAATATTGAGATTATAGAGGAGAAATGTGAAGAATTGAATCTGAAAACTCAAAGAGAAGTATGAGAAAATGAGAAATGACTTAGACTTATGGAGAAGAATCTCCTAAGAGTCTATTATACATTGAGTCTTTACAGCCCTTTTATAGAGGATTTACAATGTGAACACAAAAGAAAACGAATTCAAACTTGTGGATGAGTTTGAATAGAGGAGGAGCCTGTCAACAACCAATGAGAAGAGAGGAGACAGCATGGGCATGACTGTTTGGTGTGGTTGCCAAGACTGTGTGCAGCATGGGCATGACTGTTTGGTGTGGTTGCCAAGACTGTGTGCAGCATGGGCATGACTGTTTGGTGTGGTTGCCAAGACTGTGTGCAGCATGGGCATGACTTTTTCACCTTGATTCTTCTCCCAAGGTAGCTATTTAACCATTTCAACCATGTGGTTAATAATAACCCATCCTTTTTCATTTCCCTTGTTATTCAAACTGAATTTTCGTGCTCACACTTGCCTTGTAGGTCAAGATAGGTCTTATTTGATTTTCCTATGTCAATATGCTGCACTCTAGACATGTTAATCTTTGGAATTTAGTGTACTCTAGTTGCTTGCTTGGTTGGCCGGTTGATGGATTCTACGGTTGTAAGCTCCTCCGTAATTGCCCGTGACTCTTTTGGCAAGACCAAACGTGTTTTATGCTTTAAGGAATGTGTTTGATCACCTTTTTCTAAGAAAAGTGATACAAGCCTTGATTCAAGGATGTATGCGCGTGGGCTGTTTGGAGAAGTTTAGGTGAGAAACTCGACCTTCGACTTCTTGGATAGGGGTTTTTGGATTGGTATTTGATGGAAAGGTGAAGTGAACCACACGAGGGGTGATGAACCTCGTGATAAATCACAAACTTAGAGCTAGGAGGGCTGGTCTCAACTAAATTCTAAGCGCACAAGATTCTTGAGAGAAAACTTGTTGGGGAAAAAGTTCTATCTTTATTAATATCAAAAAGGTTATCGAACTACAATGCTGGAAGGAGCCTTATTAATATGCTCGACAGCTTGACCTTCTAGGGTCGACCCAAATAAGAAAAGGAAAACTTACAAAAGTGCATAAAAGGAAAAGATACAAAAGTGTATAATCGAAAAAGGACCTATTCCTAAAATGTCTTTGACTCAATAAAAGTAAATATTCTAGATCCTACCATGCAAAACAGAAAGAGGCATATATTCGAATTGAAACTTACCTTAACTTACCTCATGGCCAAGAAATGGAAGGTGGCCGTCCTTGTTGCATGCACGCGCCTTGCTCCTAGTCTTCGACTTGGAGTAGGGTTAAGAATCTTTGGGCCCTGACCTCTCTTGCCACTAAAGCCCAAGTCTCTGATGTGTCTTGTGTTGTTGAGAAGCCATTGGACTCTTCCTTGCACTTTTGACCCATTGTCCTTAGACGATCTTCCTCTAGGAGCTTGTCGACCCATAAGCTCAATTTGTGGAAGAGTGCCCTTGATCTGCTTCTTGTCATTACTCCTTGAGGTACCACTGGTGTAGAGACTTCCTCTAGGTGCATGTCCTGGAGCTGGTAGCTCATTTGGTTCGAGTCTTCTTGTGTAGAAGTGGAAATGCGCGTGTACTCGGCTGGATCGGCTGTACCGGCTGGACTGTGCGAGATACTGGCCGGAATGCCTTCAGGACCGGCCAAGTTGATCCCAGAATTGGCGGCATCAACGGAAGGACCGGCGGTGTGATCCACGTTGCCACCAAGTGTGCTAGAAGTTTGGGCCTCTCCGCCGGCAATGCTGGTTGCTCTGGTCCTTGTGGTCGAGGGTCCGGCGGTAC
>JAEVFF010001829.1:9560-28453 GCA_018901945.1 Pugionium dolabratum
TAGAAGTGGAAGTGTGTGTGTACTCGGCTGGATGGCCTGTACCGGCTGGATTGTGCGCGGTACTGGCCGGAATGACTTCAGGACCGGCCAAGTTGATCCGGAGTTGGCGGTGTCATCAAGGGGACCGGCGGTGTCATTCACGTCCCCACCAAGTGTGCCGGAAGCTTGGGCCTCTCCGCCGGCGATGTTGACCGGTCTGGTCCTATAGGTCGAAGGTCCGGCGGTAATCTCGTCCGGCAGGCGCGCCAGATGGTCCTGCTGTCTCGGGCAAGCTTCCTGGTCGGCCAGTCTGGTCACCTGGCTGGATGTACGACCTGATGTCCTCATCATTCCCTCCCTCTTCAGTAGGTTTTGTCCTCAAAACTGAATCATCTGCATGGAAAGGGGCCAAGTCAGTAACATTGAACGTATTGGACACATTAAACTCACCTGGCAGCTCGATCCAGTAGGCGTTGTTGTTGATCCTCTCGAGCACTCTGAATGGTCCATCTCCTCTTGATGCTAGCTTGGAACTCCTTAGGTTTGGGAACCTCTCCTGCCGTAGGTGTAGCCACACCCAATCGCCTGGTTGAAAGATCACCTCCTTTCTTCCTTTATTGGCATGAGTCACGTACTGTCCGGTCCTCTTCTCCAAGTTCTCTGCTACCTTCTGGTGTAACCTCCTTATGAACTCTGCTTTGGATGCTCCGTTGAGGTTGGTCATCTCGGCTGGTGGAAGTGGTGTTTGCTCCAATGGGGTGAAAGGGTTGAAACCGTATACCACTTCAAATGGGGTCTTCTTGGTTGCTGAGTGCACGGCTCGGTTGTAGGCGAACTCAATGAATGGCAGGCACTCTACCCAAGTCTTTAGGTTCTTCCCTAGTGTTGTTCTGAGAAGAGTTGATAGGGTCCTGTTGACAACTTCAGTTTGGCCATCGGTTTGAGGATGGCAAGTGGTTGAGAAGAGAAGCTTCGTGCCTAGTTTTCTCCAAAGGGTCCTCCAGAAATGGCTGAGGAACTTGGTGTCCCTATCTGATACGATGGTACTTGGCACTCCATGAAGCCGTACTATCTCCCTGAAGAACAGCTCAGCTGTTTGTGTGGCATCATTGACATTGGCACATGGAATGAAGTGTGCCATCTTGGAGAATCTGTCCACCACTAAAAAGATTGCATCTTTGTGGTTGATCTTGGGCAGACCTAGAACAAAATCCATCGAGATGTCCACCCATGGATGTGTTGGTATGGGCAGTGGGAGATACAAACCGTGAGGTTGCACTCGGGACTTTGCCTTCTTGCAAGTAATGCACCTTGCACAATGTGCTTCTACTGTCCTCTTGATGTGTGGCCAGTAGAAGTGCTCCTTGACTACTGCTAGAGTCTTGTCGACACCAAAGTGGCCCATGAGTCCTCCTCCATGAGCTTCTCGGATGATAAGCTCCCTTAATGATCCTTGTGGTATTCACAGCCTTCTTTCTCGGAACAAGAATCCCTCATGGATGTAGAACTTGCCATGACTCCCTGTGCCACACTCCTTGTAGCTCTCAACAAAGTCAGGATCATCCTTGTATAGGTCCTTGATGTGCTCGAATCCTAGGACTTTTGCCTCCATGGTGGATATCAAGGCAAACCTCCTTGATAGTGCATCGGCTACCACATTGTCTTTGCCCTTCTTGTACTTGATGATGTACGGGAAGGTTTCTATGAACTCCATCCACCTGGCATGTCTCCTCTTGAGATTGGTTTGGCCTCTGAGGTGTTTGAGAGTCTCGTGATCAGTGTGGATCACAAACTCCTTGGACAGCAAGTAATGCTGCCAAGTCTCCAATGCTCGGACAAGGGCATGAAGCTCCTTGTCATAAGTGGGGTAGTTCAGTCAGGCACCACCTAGTTTCTCACTGAAGTATGCCACTGGTCTCCCTCCTTGGGTTAGCACTGCTCCTATGCCTATTCCAGAGGCATCACACTCCACTTCAAACGTCTTGTTGAAATCGGGAAGGACTAACATTGGTGCGTGTGTAAGGCTGTCCTTCAAGTCCTTGAATGCCTTCTCCTGAGCTTCTCCCCAGCTGAATCCCACGTTCTTCTTCACTACTGCCGTCAGTGGTGAGGCAATACTGCTGAAGTTGGGCATGAATCTCCTATAGAAGCTGGCCAGTCCGTGGAAGCTCCTTACTTGGCTGATGTTTCCTGGTGTTGGCCATTCTTGTATGGCTCGAATCTTCTCCTCATCAACCTTTAGGCCCTGTGAACTCACAACAAAACCTAAAAAGACAAGCTTATCAGTACAAAAGGTGCACTTCTTGAGATTGGCATAAACCTCTTCTTGTCGAAGGGTTTTAAGTACCATCTCAAGATGTGTGAGGTGTTCCCGTAGGCACTTACTATAAACTAGTATGTCATCAAAATAAACTACCACAAAATTACTGATGTACGCCCTAAGAACTTGGTTCATAAGGCGCATGAAGGTGCTTGGGGCATTAGTCAAGCCAAATGGCATAACTGTCCACTCGTAGAGCCCTTGCTTTGTCTTGAAAGCAGTCTTCCATTCATCACCTTCTTTCATCCTGACCTGGTGGTATCCACTCTTGAGGTCTATCTTGGAGAGACCGTGGCTCCACTCAGCTCATCTAGCATGTCATCCAGCCGTGGTATTGGATGCCGGTACTTGACTGTGATGTTGTTGATTGCTCGGCAGTCCACGCACATGCGCCAAGTTCCATCCTTCTTGGGCACTAGTAGCACTGGTACAGCACATGGACTGAAGCTCTCTCGAACATATCCTTTCTCCAGGAGCTCCTTGACTTGCTTCTCAAGCTCCTTGGACTCCTCTGGACTCATCCGGTAGGGTGGCCGGTTGGGCAGGGCTGCTCCGGGCACTAGATCAATCTGGTGTTCTATGCCACGTAAAGGAGGCAAGCCTGCTGGTATCTCCTCTGGGAATACATCCTGGAACTTGTTGAGGAGAGTTGCTACTTCAGGAGGTAGCTCTACCTGTCCCTGTTCTACACTCAAAACTTCTTTGAAGACCATTAGTAACATTAAATCCTTCGAGGCTAAAACTCTCCGGACATGGCTTGGTTGAATAAGAAAATTAGACTTGATAAGTTTCTTTTCCTTACTCATTTGGAGTTGTAGCTCATGTACTTGGGCAGGTGTAAGGGGAGCTAGGCTGACCTTTCTCTTGTCATGCACGAAGGTGTATAGATTGGTTCGGCCATCATGCCTGGTCTCTTTGTCAAATTGCCATGGTCTTCCTAGGAGAAGGTGGCCAGCTTGCATGGGCACCACGTCGCACACGACCTGGTCTTGGTACTTGCCCACACTGAATGGCACAGTGACTTGCTCATGAATCTTGAGCTCCACTTTGTCATCAAGCCATCTCAGTCTATATTGTCGAGGATGCCGTGTCCTCTCTAGACCTAGCTTATCAACCATATACGCACTAGCAACGTTAGTGCAAGAACCACCATCTATGATGAGGTTACATACCTTTCCTTGACGGTGCAACGGCTGTGGAAGATGTTCTCCCTTTGGATGGTCTCTGAAGGATCCACCATTGCACTGAGGATACGTCTAGTGACCAGCACTTCTCCCACATCAGGGTACTCAATGTCACCATACTCTCCTTCTGGTTCATAGTCCTCTTCATCTTGGGACTCATATTCTCCTGCCTCCGTAGTCAGCATGACTCGGTTGTTTGGGCACTCCCTTGAGATGTGTCCACGTCCCCTGCACTTGAAACAAGTTATGTCACGTGATCTTTGAGGGTTAGAAGACTTACCAGGCTCTCTCGGGTCACGGGTGGGTTCAGGAGGCTTGCTCTTGAACCTTGACTCGATCTCTACGCTTTTGCCTTTGTCCACTGTCTTAGGCATGTTGCTTGGTGCCCAAGGTGTCCTAGGCTTGCTGCGGATGTGATGAGGTCATCAGCCCAAACCCCGGCCAACTGCCTGGCCCGGCCGGCCCAAGGAACACAAAGGCGGCCAAATACGCGCAAAAGGATACATGGGTGTATCTTCATGAATCCAAGCTTAACCAAGAAGCGGCCAGCCAAGACCAAACCTGGCCTATAATCCTGACTCACAGAGGACACGCGGCGACATGCAGCTCACCCGAAACAAGGCCAGATCAAGTCATGTACCATACATCAAATTGGAGTTTTCGAAACTTACCATATTTGGAACTTTCCTTATATGAAAGTCTCCAAACGTTTCTTTGGCGACCAGGAGACTTTCTGGTACTTCTAGGAGTTCTCTTAACCACTTCTAGAAGCTCAAACACGGCTTGGACCAGGCGGGTCCATCCGTGCCTTCAAATGAACCGATTGGAGCCGTTTATGGCAAGTGAGATGGCCAACTGGTTTAATCACTTGCAAACCGAAACATGGCGTCCAGGAGATATTATTAAGGCCCTAAGGAAGCCCAAAATAAACCTACCATGCACCAGCCACCAGAGGATCAGGCGAATCCCTTTCATCCAAGACTTGCCATATATGGACCGAAGTGCACTTAATGTGTTCAGATTGCAATATCTCTATTCCTTGCAAATTGGGCACGTATTGAAAACTTTCCAAAGGATCCAGGATGTACCTAGACACCTTACATTCGCCCCAAAGCTCTCAAGATTCAAGCATATACACTTTCCTTGTTGGCCAAACTAGACATTAATGGCCAACAGCCATATATTTTAAATGTATGATTTCTTTTTCTCCTTTTTAGGTTTAGGACCATTGCTAAGAGCACTATATAAGCTCAGCACGACCTCATTGTAAAGATAGACCACCATTGAAATAAAAGTTGAATAGAAAGTATTTTCTTCAAAGCCTTGTCTTTGAACTTGTTCTTATTCTTTAGAAACTAAGTGTGTGATTCACTTCCTTTCTATTGAAGCCACGGCCAGGTTATTTTGAGAGATTCAAACTCCCTTGGTTCACCTTTGATCGTGTGATTCGATCAAAACCCCCTCCTTTTAGTTCCCTTGCCCGCTTAAGCCAAGAGAGATTCTCGGTCTTGCGAGTCATGGCCGTACCGCTTGTGAGATTGATATTCAATCTTACATCAGGATGTCTTGGCTCTTACGTTTGATGTGCTGTTCAGCTTGCACAGATAGGTGGAACAAGTCTTTGAAATCGTTGTAGATTTGCCTTTCCACCTTGCAGCTGATCCTTTCTTGGAGTCCATCCAAGATTTGTGCCATCAATGCTTCTTCATCATCATTGAGCTCCAATCTGTTCCTTAACCTCTCGAACTCTTCATAGTACTCCTCTACTGATCTGGTACCCTGCTTAAGGGTACGAAAACGTCGTTGCAAATCCCTATGGAAGTAGGGTGGAACATACCTTTGTCGCATGAGGTCTTTCATGTCGACCCATGAGTCTACGGGCCTCATTCTCTTCCTCCTTCTGTCAGATACCTCACAATCCCACCAGATGAGGGCATTGTCCGTGAGTTGTGCTACTGCCATTGAGACTCTCCTAGGTCCTGTTTGGTTGTAGTGATCAAAGATATGATCCATTCGCTTCTCCCAATCTAGGTAAGCCTCGGGGTCTACTTTTCCTGCAAAAGTTGGAGGAGTTATTTTAACATCAGGATGAATTACCCGGTTATAGGTGTGTTCATCTCCATCCTCATGACGTCTAGGAGGCATTCTTGGTCTCTGGTGAAGACCATATGGCTCAAAGCCATCTTCTTCTGCCTCTGGTTGCCGTGGAGGTCCTCTCGGCCTATGGTGATAGTTATGAGGTTGTGTGTCCTCATCTCCATCTGGCTGGGGTTCCTCCTGTTCGTACCGTGTCCTAAGGTGCTCAGGACCCTCAGGACGGTCTTGCTCAGCTCTCACGTGCCTTATGGCCTGGAATCTCACCGGTCTTTTCACGCGCTCCAACCTCTCGCCTATGGATGCGAGTTGTGTTTGGAGTGTGGTGAACATGGCCATCATGGCTTTGGTTGCTTCTCTATTTTCCTCGCCCATGGTGTGCTACAAAGAAAGAAGACAAGTTAGGATGCTCCTAAATTATTAGGAGGGTTTTCTTTTTATAAGGATTCGAAAATTTGCAAAAAGAAAAAAATCTTAGAATTGGAAATTCAAAAATATGAAGATTTGAAAAAAAAAGGAAACTTTCTTGACAACTTGTGCTAGCTGTCCAATTCGAATTCCTTTGGTATTTTTCCTATTTTTTTTTTTTTTTAATTTAACTTAAAAATAAAGGAAATATGATTTAAACAAAAAGGAAAACATGAATGGTAATGCAAAAGTGAATATAAACCCTAGTGATACACGTAGAAGGCTAGATGCACTCGGTTTGGAGTTTGATGTTATTTTTTTTATTTTCTTGAATGGCGACTTAAGCTAATGCAAGAACTAAAAACAAAACAAGCAAAAGGATAGAAAAAACCTGGTTTAGGAGCTTTAAGCTCTGATACCAAAATGATACAAGCCTTGATTCAGGATGTATGCGCGTGGGCTGTTTGTAGAAGATTAGGTGAGAAACTCAACCTTAGGCTTCTGGATGGGGGTTTTCTGGTTGGTAAAAGATGGAAGGGTGAAGTGAAACACACGAGGGGTGATGAACCTCGTGATAAATCACAAACTTAGAGCTAGGAGGGCTGGTCTCAACTAGATTCTAAGTGCACAAGATTCTTGAGAGAAAACTTNGCGCGGTACTGGCCAGAATGACTTCAGGACTGGCCAAGTTGATCCCGGAGTCGGCGGTGTCATCAGGGGGACCGGCGGTGTCATTCACGTCCCCACCAAGTGTTCCGGAAGCTTGGGCCTCTCCGCCGGCGATGTTGACCGGTCTGGTCCTATAGGTCGAGGGTCCGGCGGTACTGTCTTGTCCGGCAGGCGCGCCAGATGGTCCTGCTGTCTCGGGCAAGCTTCCTGGTCGGCCAGTCTGGTCTCCTGGCTGGATGTACGACCTGATGTCCTCATCATTTGGGGTAGGTTGGATTATTTGGAGGCTTTGTCGTAGCTATTTCAGTGCTAAATTTTGTCACTATATATATAATTTTGAGCTAGCTTAATGTGGGCACTAGATTTGTGTCATTTTGAACACTAAATCAAAAGTTAAAGATGATTTAGGGCAGACATCTGAAGTTGATTGGCTTGTTAAATTGATCATTCTAAACTAATGCGGACATGTCATGTTGATCGGCCTGTTAAATTGACCATTCCAAATTGATCATTGGTGCTCATTGAGCAAATGTTTACAAATGAAGCATAATGCATGGCATCACCCAATTTGGGATAGATTGGATTACTTCGAGGCTTTGTCGTAGCTAATTCGGTCTTAAGAATTGAGCTAGCTTAACGTGGGTGGTAGATTTGTGTCATTCTTAACACTAAATAAAAAGGTAAAGACAATTTAGTGCAGACATCTCAAGTTGATTTGTCAGTTAAATTGATTATTCTAAACTGATCATTGGTGAACATCGAGGAAAGGTTTACAAATGAAACAAAATGAATTTCATCACATAGTTTGGGATAGATAGATTACTTGTAGGCTTTGTCATAACTATTTTGGTCTTGAGTTTTGTAACAATATAGAAAATTAAGCTAGCTTAACGTGAGCATTTGATTTGTGTCATTCTCAACTCTGAATCAAAAGTTAAAGACGATTTAGTATGGACATGTAGTGTTCATCGGCAAGTTAAATTGAACATTCTAAACTAATCACTGGTGCTCATTGAGAAAAGGTTTACAAATGAAGCATAATACATGGCATCACACAGTTTGGGATATATTGGATTACTTGGAGGTTTTGTCGTAGCTACTTCGGTCTTAAATTTTTCACAATTAGAAAAATTGAGCAAGCTTAACGTGGGTGGTAGGTTTGTGTCATTCTAAACACGAAATAAAAAGTTAAAGACGATTTAGTGTAGACATCTGAATTTGATCGGCTAGTTTAATTAATTATTCTAAGCTGATCATTAGTGACCATTGAGGAAAGGTTTACAAATGAAACAAAATGAATTTCATCACATAGTGTGGGATAGATAGATTACTTGTAGGCTTTCTCGTAGCTATTTCTATCTTCAATTTACAGTATAGAAATCTGAGCTACCTTAATGGGGGTGTTAGATTCGTCTCATTTTGAACACTGAATCAAAAGTTAAAGGCAATTTAGTGGGAGATCTCAAGTTGATCGGCCAGTTAAATTGATCATACTAAACTGATCACTTGTGCTCATTTAGCAAAGGTTTACAAATGAAGCATAATGTATTGCATCACGCCGTTTGGGACATATTAGATTACATGGAAGATTTGTCTTAGCTATTTTGGTCTAAAATTTTGTCACAATATGAAAATTAAGTTAGATTAACGTGGACATTGGATTCGTGTCATTCTAAACTCTAAATCAAAAGTTAAAGACGATATACTACAAGCATGTCAAATTTTGTCCGCAAGTTAAATTGATCATTCTAAATTGATCTTTGGTGCTCATTGAGCAAAGGTTTACAAAATAAGGATAATGCATGGCATCACGTAGTTTGGGATAGATTGGATTACTGGCAGGCTTTGTTGTACCTGTTTTGGTTTTAAATTTTGTTACAACATAGAAAATTGAGTTTGTTTAACGTGGGCGTTGGATTCGTGTCATTCTAAATATGAATCTAAAAATAAAGAAGATTTAGTGCAGACATGGCAAGTTGATCGGCCAGTTAAATTGATCATTCTAAATTGATCATTGATGCTCATTGAGCAAAGGTTTACAAATGAAGCATAATACATGTCATCATGCAGTTTGGGATAGATTCGATTACTTGGAGGCTTTGGCGTAGCTATTTTAGTCTTAAAATTTGCCACAATATAGAAAATTGACCTAGCTTAACGTGGGCATTGGATTTGTGTCTTTCTGAACTCTTTATCAAAAGTTAAAGATAATTTAGTGCAGACATGTCAATTTGACCGCCCAGTTAAATTTATCATTCTAAACTGATCATTAGTGCTCATTGAGCAAAGGTTTACTAATGAATCATAATGCATGACAATGCAGTTTGGGTTAGATTGGATTAGTTGGAGGCTTTGTTGTAGCTATTTAAGTCTTATATTTTTTCACAATATATAAAATTGAGCTCGGTTAACACGGGCGCTGGATTTGTGTCATTCTGAACACTAAATCAAAAAAGTAAAAACAATTTAGTGGACATCTCAAATTGATCGGCCAGTAAAATTGATCATTCTAAACTGATCATTGTTGCCCATTGAGCAAAGGTTTTCAAATGAAACATAATGCATTTCATCACATAGTTTGGGATAGATTGGGTTACTTGGTGCCGTTTCCGTATGTATTTTGGTCTTAAATTTTCCCATAATATAGAAAACTGAGATAGCTTAACGGGGGCATTGGATTCGTGTCATTCTGAACTCTGAATCAAAAGTTAATAACGATATAGTGCAGACTTCTCAAGTTGATCGGCCAGTTAAATTGATCATTCTTAACTAAAAATTGGTGCTCATTCAGCAATCTTTTACAAACTAAGCATAATGCATGGCATCACACATTTCGGGTTTACCTTTTGTCACAATATAGAAAATTAAGATAGTTTAACGTGGGTGTTTGATTCGGGTCGTTTTGAACTCTGAATCAAATGTTGAAGATGATTTAATGCAGAGATGTCAAGTTGATCGGCCAGTTAAATTGATTATTCTAAACTGATCATTGATGCTCATTGAGCAAAGGTTTACAAATAAAGTATAATACATGGCATCACGAAGTTTGGGGTATGTTGGATAACTTGGAGGATTTGTCTTATCTATTTCAGTGTTAAATTTTGTCACAATAAATAAAATTGAATTAGTTTAACGTGGACACTGGATTTGTGTCATTTTGAACATGAAATAAAATTTAAATACGAATTAATGCGGACATCTCAAGTTGATCGGCCAGTAAAATTGATTATTCTCAACTGATCATTGGAGCTTATTGAGCAAAGGGTTTTAAATGAAACATAATGCATGGCATCACGCGGCTTGGGATAGATTGGATTACTTGGAGACTTTGTCATAGCTATTTTGCTCTTAAATTTTGTCAAAATACAGAAAATTGAGCAAGATTAACGTCGGCGTTGGAATCGTGTCATTCTTACTTTGAATCAGAAGTTAAAAATGATTTACTGCATATATCTCATGTTGATCGGCCAAATAAATTGATCAATCTAAACTGATCATTGGTGCTCATTGAGCAAAGGGTTATAAAATAAGGATAATACATGGCATCACAAAGTTTGGGATAGATTGGATTACCTGGAGGCTTTGTTGTAGCTATTTCGGTCTTAAATTTTTGTCACATTATAGAAAATTGAATTCGCTTAACGTGGGTGTTGAATTCGTGTCACTCTGAACTCTAAAGCAAACCTTAAATACGATTTAGTGTGGACATGTCAAGTTGATCGGCCTATTAAATTGATCATTCTAAACTAATCATTGATGCTCATTGAGAAAAGGTTTACAAATGAAGTATAATATATGGCATCACGTTGTTCAGGGTAGATTGGATTACTTGGAGGCTTTGTCGTAGCTATTTCAGTGTTAAATTTTGTAACAATAAATAAAATTGATCGAGCTTAATGTGGGCACTGGATTTGCGTCATTCTGAACAATAAATCAAAAGTTAAAGACGATTTAGTGAGGACATCTCAAGTTGATCAACCAGTTAAATTGATCATTCGAAACTGATCATTGGTGCTCATTGAGCAAAGGTTTAGAAATGAAATATAATGTATTTCATCACATAGTTTGGGATAGATTGGATTACATGGTGGAGTTTCATAGCTATTTTGATCTTAAATTTTGTCATAATATAGAAGATTGAGCTAGCTTAACGTTGCCATTTGTTTCGTGTCATACTGAACTATGAATCAAAAGTTAAAGACGATTTAGTGCAAACATCATAAGTTGATCGGCAAGTTAAATGGATCTTTCTAAACTGATCATTGGTGCTCATTGAGCCATGGTTTACAAATAAGCATAATGCATGACATCACACAGTTTGGGTAGGTTGGATTAGTTAAAGGTTTTTTCATAGCTATTCAGGTCTTAACGTTTTTCACAATAAAGAAAATTGAGCTCGACTAACGTGGGCGTTTGATTTGTGTCGTTCTGAACTCGGAATCAAAAGTTAAAGACGATTTATTGTTGACATGTAGTGTTGATCGGCCAGTTCAGTTTATTATTCTCAAATGATCACTAGTGCCCATTGATCAATGGTTTTCGAATGAATCATAATGCATGGCATTACACAGCTTGGGATAGATTGGATTACTTGGAGGCTTTGTCGTAGCTATTTTGCTCTTAAATTTTATCACATAATAGAAAATTGAGCTAGATTAACGTGAGCGTTGGATTCGTGTCATTCTAAACTCTGAATCAAAAGTTAAAAATGATTTAGTGCAGATATCTCAAGTTGATAGACTAGTTAAATTGACCATTCTAAACTGATCTTTGGTGTTCATTGACAAAAGGTTTAAAAAATAAGGATACTACATGGAATCACATAGTTTGGGATATAATGGATTACCTGGAGGCTTTGTTGTAGCAAGTTTAGTCTTAATTTTTGTCACAATATAGAAAATTGAGTTCACTAAATGTGGGCGTTGGATTCGTGTCATTCTGAACTCTGAAGCAAAAGTTAAATACGATTTAGTTCGGACATGTTAAGTTGATCGACCAGTTAAATTGATCATTCTAAACTTATCATTAACACTACAAGAAAACAGCATATTCCCGACAGCCATATTCGTCGGAAAAACATCGGTAATGCAGATTCCCGTCTAATTTCCGATGACCATCGTCCGTCAGGACTATTTTGTCAGAAATTAATTTCCGTCGGGAACTTATCGGGAATTTCCGATGGCTTGGCGATTAATTCTCCTGTCGTAAACTTCTGAGGGGTTTTTGATGGAAGTTTTCCGTCGGAAAATACCAACGGATATTCGATGGTCCATAGCCGTCGGAAATCTCCGACGGTCTTTCAATGAAAACTCCATCGGGAATTACTGACGAATTACCGAGGGATGTTTTCCGATGACTGTTGCCGTCAGGAATTCGGTCTGATGATATTTATAAACCGTCGGCTAATAGGCGACACTTTTCCGACAGCAACGTCCGTCGGAAATTTTCGACGACAGAATCCGTCGGAAAAAACCAATTAGTTGAAAATAATAAATTTTTTTTTTAATATTTATATTTTTTAAAAATATTAAAAAATAAATTTAAAAAATAAATTTTTTATTTTATTAAATTAAATTAATATTTTTAAATATTTTTAAAAATAATCATACAATTAATAAAAATAATATTCTAATTATAAATATAATATTAAACGATTGTTTTAAAATACAAATTACAATGGATGGGCAGGAGGAGAAGGAGGAGAAAAAAAGTTATCAGGCAATTTATTTCTCATCATTTCTACAATGTTTTTGAGATTATTCATCTCTATTTTCATAGCCGCCATTTCTTCTTTTAGCTGTTCATTCTCCTCGTTTCTAGCTACATATATTGCACCACCAGTATCTGTAACTCTCCCGAGTACTGGATGGCGACCCTTTAAAAGTAGTAATTCCTCTAAAAATAAAAAAATATTATTAGAAAATTTAATGAAAATTATTATAATATTAATTATATATTTAAAAAAAAATGAAACTTACATCAAGAACGAGACGGTTAATCTTAGAACGAGGTAATTCGGCGACAGAAGATGAAGAACCAACTTGAGACTACTGGGTTATAATATCACTTTTTTTCTTTTTTACTTTTTCGATGATCTCACTAACGAAACCATTTCGGATACGACCAGTCTTTTTGTTTGTGTGGACGGCCTCGAAAAGTTGCAAGTGATCTGTAGGCGCTCCAATTTTTTGTGCCTAAAAGTAAAAAAATTCTAAATTAATAATTTTAAAATTTTTAATTAATAATAAATAATTAATATAATAATTAATTTACCAATTGATCGGCTAGTCTCAGAAAACTAGTCGATTCGGCATTGTGAATATAAATGCCTTTGTCTCCTCGATCGCTCTTCCGGTTTCCTGAATTAGTTTTCGAGATGACCTTAGCGCTGGAAGATTCCCAACAAAGAATAAAGTCATTCCAAACCGACTCATTTAACCCTCTTGGTTTATCTTTTCCTTTTTTCCATTTTTGTTTCTACTCGTTCATGTGGCGGGAAAATTGTACTGCAACCTCTTTTTCGAAAGCTTCTTCCACCAATTTTGTGTTCATTGGATCCCATGTAAATTCATGCTACGAAATTTACTTATATATTACTAAAAAATATTACTAAAAAAATTCATGCTACGAAAAACTATTTAAAACAATTATATATTTAAAATTTAAATAACGTACCGCAAATGTCATGAACCAAATCTGACATTCTTCATACAGAATATCTCAAAATTTGGTATATGGTTTGTTCAAAAGAGAATGAAGCATCTTTAATATAGATTTGCTTATTTCGTTGTTTGAAATACCAAACCTACAAATTTTTATTAAAATAGCGTTTAAATAATTATTTTAAATATAATTATCGAATAGCATTAAAATAATTATTTTAAATATAATTATAGAAAATTTAATTTACCATGTCGAGT
Organism: Pugionium dolabratum; assembly: GCA_018901945.1. Classification (NCBI taxonomy): domain Eukaryota; kingdom Viridiplantae; phylum Streptophyta; class Magnoliopsida; order Brassicales; family Brassicaceae; genus Pugionium; species Pugionium dolabratum. The sequence goes on from JAEVFF010001829.1 coordinate 23,135, forward strand.
TTTCTTTACGTCTCGGATCGAGAAATATAAGAAGTTCACGACCAGGCTGCTGAACCAATTTTTCAATTGTCATTGATCGGAAAGAATCATTTGCAGATTCTTGAATTTGAGTTGGTATAAACTCGGAGTCGATGACTCACCACGTCTTTGGTAATCTTGATACGACCTATATTTGGAACATTTTATCAATCTATCTCCATTACTATCTACCATTTTTATATATTAAATTATTTAAAATAATAATCAATTATTTTTATTTTTATTTTATGAAAAACTCAACGTTTATTATTTGGAATTTTTTCAAATACACCAAAACCAAAACTGATACCAAACTAATATCATCAATAATTTTATATAGATAGTCAACTTCAAAAAAGTTTTGGCAAGGTTCGAGCAAGAAATGTATATATACTTCATCACAACTATCTTGGTGCAAATGTTTATTTTATACATATATCGAAATGAGTATTTTTCATCTCAACCTTCTAGTTATATTGTCTTCATTTAGATTATTAAGTTACCCTAATCCCTTAGTTTGAAATCTTTCTTGCTTAGAGTAAAAATAACGATATTGATCATTTTTGAGAGATTGGCATTTATTATAAAATAGGAATGGATTCTAACATAAAATATAAAGAAGAAGGATCTTTGAAATTATAAGGCCATGTGTGATTTCATTGAGAAACAATCTTTGAAATTATAATTCCAGAAATATCCGAAATTTAAGGGAAGAATAAACCTCAATAGTTGCAATCAAATTCAAGTATCATTCTTCACGGACAATGAAACACCCCTTCCCGGACTTCCAGTCCGTAAAGGTTGTCCCCTTTCGGATTCCCAAAGAATCCGAGTTGAAACACCCTACCTGACCATCCTTAGGCTATGGTAAAGGCATTCTGGCTCAGCTCACCTTCTAGCCGAGCTATGAGCATTGGATCTCACATTTCTTTTATTCCCATTTGAGGTTCAACTTTAGAATCTACGACTTTACCTAGCCGTTTTCTAAGATTGAATGCAATAGGCATTATTGTTATGCAGCGGAACCATTTTTATTATTCTCACCTTTCTAGGTTCAAGTCATTCCCTTTACGCGGCGATACACTTAGGAGTCTAGATTCCATTATCTATAACCAAGTTAGAAGAAGCTGACTACGCACCTTAGCCCATTCGTATCGTGCACCATCAACAGAATCCACCCAAGGGCTGATTAGGTCGAACCGATCCCTTTGGTACTTAGTCATACAACCAACCATCCCCACAGACCAAGCACACAAAGAGACCGGGCTTTCTCCATTCCCGATTCGTCCTTCTCGGACCGGATCTACTTTCGATGTCTTTAGGTTACTCTAACCTTGGCCAAAGGACACACCTGTTCCGGCCAAAGGACACACTCGTTCTGGCACATGGACACACCTGCTCTGGCCAAAGGACACACCTGTTCCGGCCAAAGGACACACTCGTTCTGGCACATGGACACACCTGCTCTCACCAACGGACACACCTGATCTCGCCAACGGACACACCCGTTCTGGCCAAAGGACACACCCGACTTCCAGCTGTAAGGGTCGCCCCAAATCTGGCCAATGAAATTCTCAGTCCGGTCATACGACACATCCGGCCAACCATCCGTCCGGAAGGGATCACCCAATCCCCCGGCAAGCCAATCACTCGGATTGACATACTTGGTTCGGTCGCAGGGAATACCTAGTCGACTATCCAGCCGTGGAAGGGATCACCCATTTCCCATGGCCAGCCGATCAATAGGACATTTCCCCATGTGTGCAAGTGTGTGTGTGTGTCTCTATGTGTGTGTGTGTGTCTATGTGTGTGTGGATATCTGTGTGTATCCCTCTGAGTTTTCTGTCCCACCGTCTGTCCTTGTGTCGCCCCCCAAGCCCTCTATTTATAGGGCTCGTGGTAGTTTTTCACGAACGGTCACGGCCTTTGTTCGACCAATCAACGTTTCCGGTCGAACCATTGTGCCTGGTCGAGGCACTGGTTCGGCACCAACTGCCCGAGCCATTGCTAGCTGGCCAGTTGGCCCCAACTACCAACCAGCTCGTCTACTGCCGACCAGCTCGCCCAGCTACCGACCAGCTTGCCCAGCTACCGGCCAGCTCGCCCAGCTACCGGCCAGCTCGCCCAGCTACCGGCCAGCTCGCCCAGCTACCGGCCAGCTCGCCCAGCTACCGGCCAGCTCGCCCAGCTGTCGGTCAGCTCGCCCTACCGATCTTTTACTGAGGATCGGGGGTGTTACAAGTCTCCCCCACTTGAAGTGGATTCGTCCCCGAATCCAGACCAAATACCTGTTTGGTTTCCCATACTCGGACTGATTGTTCTGGACCGCTTGGTTCAGCAGTCCATCTTTTTCTTGGGCTATTCGGATCTTACTCAATAGATCTGCCCGATTTGCTGCGTCTATACCCAATGGTTCTGGTTCGTTTGATATTGCATTCAAATGCATCATCTTAACCAGTCCGACAAGGGTTTCCGCATCCTTTCCCGCATGCACATCCGAACGCCTCCTACTCAAGGCATCCGCCACCAGATTTGCCTTTCCCGTATGGTAGGCAATATCTAGATCATAATCAGCCACGAATTCTATCCACCTTCTTTGCCTAAGGTTCAATTCGGGTTGACTGGGAATGTACTTCAGACTCTTATGGTCGGTAAAAACTTGCACTTTGGCTCCATACGAGTATGACCGCCAAATCTTTAATGCAAAGATTACTGCCGCCATTTCTAAGTCATGAGTGGGATAGTTTCCTTCATGTTTCCGCAATTGCCTTGATGCATAGGCAATCACCCTACCCTTTTGCATAAGAACAGCACCCAATCCAGTTCTGGATGCGTCTGTGTATACCGCATAAGGTTCATCCGGTTCAGGTAGTGCCAAGACTGGTGCAGTCGTTAGCATCTCCTTCAACCGTTGGAAACATTCCTCGCACTCGGCTGTCCACTCGTACTTAACATCGTTCCCAGTTAGACTAGTCATGGGGTAAGCCATTTTCGCAAACCCATTGACAAACCGTCTATAGTATCCGGCCAAACCCAGGAAGCTCCTAATCTCAGTTGCATTCCGAGGCCTCGGCCAATCCTTGATAGCCTTAACTTTCTCCGGGTCTACTGCCACCCCTTGGTCGGACACAATGTGTCCCAAGAACCCAATACTTCTCTGCCAAAAGCTACACTTGCTTAGCTTGGCGTAAAGCTTGTGCTCCCTTAACCGTTCCATCACCACCCTTAGATGATTTTGGTGCATTTCGTGCCCCTTTGAATAGACGAGGATGTCATCAATGAAAATGATAACAAACTCATCTAAACAATCCCGAAATACCCTATTCATCATCTTCATAAAGGCTGCCGGTGCATTGGTTAAACCGAATGGCATCACTACAAACTCGTAGTGTCCATATCTTGTCCGAAAAGCCGTCTTTCGAATATCCGATGACTCAATCGGAATTTGGTGATATCCCTGGGCCAAATCGATCTTTGAGAACCAGGTCGCACCTCTGAGTTGATCCAACAACTCATCAATTCGGGGTAATGGGTACTTGTTCTTTACCGTAACCCGATTCAATCCCCGATAATCGATGCAAAGCCTAAAGCTTCCATCCTTCTTTTTCACAAACAGCACCGGTGCACCCCAAGGTGACTCACTCGGCCTGATGAATCCTTTATCCAACAGTTCTTCCAACTGTTTCTTTAACTCAGCCATCTCGGCTGGAGCCATACGATAGGATGCTTTCGAGATTGGGGCAATCCCTGGTTCCAATTCAATCGTGAATGGATCCGCCCTATCAGGTGGTAACCCGGACAAGGCCTGGAACACATCCGCGAAATCATTGACCACTGGGATATCCTTTAACTCCCAACTCTTCTTATTTCCCTCGGTGCTTATCGTGGCTACATAGGCCTCGCACCCCTTCTCTAGCATCCGTTCTGCCTGGATTGCTGAGATTACCAAACTTCCCGAGGTGGGTTGGATCCCTTGAAATTCCAATCTCCCTTCCTCTTTCTCAAACCGAACTCGGCCCCTATGACACTCTAGGGTCGCCTTGTTCATTCCCAGCCAGTCCATACCCAAGATTACCTCGTAATCCTTGAGTTGGACGACTACCAAGTCGGCCGGCAAATTGACATTCCCAATCATAACCGGGATGTTCCGCACAATTCCCAGGGAATTCATTATTTGCCCTCCAGCCGCTTGTACTTTACTCATTCCAGAGATGGGTTCTCCTTGAATCCCACTCTTTTTAAACCATTCCGGGCTTACACCGGAATCAAATAGGACGTGTTTATCTACACTCCCCGACCTTGGCCCCTTCCTGACCAGATCAATTCATTTTCTGTTGACTCTCTAGGGTAATCTCTCGGTGCAAGACCACGCCTTAGGAACATCCACCGTTCCTAATCGTATTAACCGGTCTCACCATAATTCCCTTTATAGTCTAACACTTTTCCCAACGGCTTTTTCCGTTTATTTTTCCCAACTCCGAATTTGTACCCGTGCCCATACACTTGATCATATGTAGTAGTTCAAGCTTTCGGTAAGTAAATATTGGCTTTATCGACTTGCTTTAGCAAACTTTCTCAGTTCCTAAGCACTAGTACACACTGCCTCAACTTCCGTTCAGCCATGAACTTCCCTACCTTTATCAAGATCTTTGGTACATCATCGAGTTGTTAAACTCTTCTCGTTTTCAAGGTCCCTCTCTTTGGATAGTTCATCTTGGCTTAGCAGATATGCCTTGGCAACTCGCCTGGTTCCAAGAACGATATCCCTCCTTGCCTCAACTTCCAGTTAGTTTACCTTAAAACATACTGCACCATCCTTTGGGTAGTTTACTATTTGGCATTGAACTTCTCTATGTCATTTGCCACCATTTCCATTAATCGCGGTTTAACAATAAACCCGATCTTATAACTGACTTTAACCTATCAATGGTAATGTAACAAAGCCTTCGGTAAGTTTCTTGGTAATCGTACAAGTTTCGGTGAGAACACTCAACTCCCGAGTGACTTATCCCGATCCTACCTCAACTCCCAAACAGCTAAGATTATTACATTGATATGGTATAGTCTTTTTATTTCCTCATATCATAGTCAGCTATGATCATCGTGAAGTCGTTGGACTTTACCGGACTTCACCCTTGTCCTTTTAATCCGAGCCTTGGTCCATACTAGGATCAAGCATGCTCTGATACCAACTTGAAACACCCCTTCCCGGACTTCCAGTCCGCAAAGGTTGTCCCCTTTCGGATTCCCAAAGAATCCGAGTTGAAACACCCTACCTGACCATCCTTAGGCTACGGTAAA